>JAAEAF010013841.1:0-50405 GCA_011037195.1 Triatoma infestans | reverse complement strand
GGGGAGTGAGTGAGAGGGAGTTCTCAATTTTCTAATAACACAGCATTCAATTCAATTATTATTAGAAAAAATGGTGGGATCATCACAAAATAGAGAAAAAAACATGGAGTGAAAAACTTATACCGAATATCTCTTCTTACCATAAAAACAAATATACGTCAAACTAGCAGCCATTTTTACTAAATTACCTGCCTTCAATATTATACATATAGCTAGCTGAAAGAAACTAAACAAAAAAAAAACAACAGTAATAGAAAGTGAGATCTTCCTGCTCCCACCTTAAACCCCCTAAAATCTAATTACTTGGAGAAAACAAAGAAAAGATAGATCTACCCAAGTGTAGCCAGTATATCAAGTTCAACGAAACTCGTTAAGAATCTTTATCGAGAAAATCTCAGCAAGGTGAACAGTAAACAAAACAAAAAAAGAGTTCAGAAAAGTCTCACTTCCTGTCCAGTAATTTTATTCAAACAAGTTATTTTGACCATACATTTATTTTTTATTATGAATATAATAATATAGATGCCAAAACTCCACCTTAAATTAAAGAAAATTTCTTAATTAAATTGTATTAATTGGAGTATGTGAAAGCCGTGTGAATGTGTCACACCAGATATTTTATTTTCCTGCTCAGAGGAATTGAAAACAGTGTATTCCGATGAAATGTAGTAGCTTTTCAAATTTTACAATGAAGTGAACGCGCACTGCTAGCGACATCTTCAGTATTAACATATTAATTATAAGGATATGAAGTACGAAACGGATTTATGTAATTGGTCCCTTTCCAACCTATTTAATATAGATGTTTAATATAAATTTATATCCATACAGACAGAATTCATTGAAGCAGATGGTAAACAGGTGATGCAGTGACACTCTAGGCCATTATTAATTAAAGCAATAATTACCATATTAATAATATTATGAAATATTTAAAAGTTTTTATTATTTTCGGGCAAATTCTATTTTTCTTCAATATTATCACTTTATACTTTTTCTTACTACTGCAGGAGAAAACATAGCGATCTGATTAAATTTCTGAAATAGAAGTTTCGATAGAGAAGTTTTGCGGTCTGCTGAGCTGAAAAAACCTTTCTAACTGGTCAAAAAAAAAAAGATCTGGTAAAAAACGTTCACACGTCTTAATAATTGGGATTTTTTATCGAAATGTTTTACGGGACTACCTATAATAGTATGACAGGCACTCTGTCATCTCCCAGCAAAGCTTGCAACGGCAGTTTAAAATTCCTTCGAAACCCGAATTTAAAATCAATTTCAATCAAAATTTTCCGTTTTCCAAGTTCAAAGCATAAATAATTATGGCAGCCATTTTCGAGAATTTTAACTTATCGTAGAATATAGATGATTTTCTTTAAATTAACCGTTTCTGTACTACGATTGAATTAAAAATAATCGCTGTGGTGGTTGGTTACGTAGAGCTGGAAAGCATCAGAGACATTTTCCGTGATAGCCTGCTTCTTTTTGAAGTCATCGACCGGTTTCAGGCGTTCGCCCATCTTCAGGATGTTTTTGTCAAAACAACGTGATAACATAGACTTCCACAGAGCAAATACAGTTGAGACACTCATGTGTATCAATGTATTTGCTAAGTGCAAGTCTAGGTTATTACACTGTTCAACAAAAACATCCTGATGATGGGCGAACGCCCGAAACCGGTCGATGACCACAAAATGAGGCAGGCTATCACGGAAAATGTCTCTGATGTAATGGAACCGTTTGATATGATTCCTAATGTAGTAGATGTCTTGAAGAGGGCGGAAGTTAGTTGAGAGATTTTGGAAGTTAGTGCATCGAGTTATTAATACGTATTTTATAAAAATAAATTGTATTTTAACAATAATTTTAACGTATAAATGGTAACTAATACCTAGCAAAATACTTAGGAATAAATAGAAGATAAATAAGTAATAAATTAGAATTATAAAATAAACGAACTAAGATGCACTACTAAAAGATAATAAGTTTAAATGAAACTGTGTATAGTCGCGTAAAATGCTGCTCGTGTATATAGACGTGCTCGTATGGTCGTATATGATATAATGCTCCTCTCGTTGTATATGATAGAGTTTATATATCGGTGTTGGCCAACTCACACCAAGACATCTGTCCTAGTGTGCGACCTTCGTAGTTTGCTGACCTTATTTAGGTCAGTGGACAACCTTATCGGTGCTTGCTTTGATGTAAAGTATTGAAAAGGGCTTTGTTGTTTGTTTGGCCGGCATTGTCTTGAAGACGGCGGCCTGCTAGGTCGCTGGCTATAAATTGCTCTTTTATTACTGCCATCCTTTGTTAAGATAGCAGCTGGCTGGAACCACTTTGACATTGGTATGACTTTCCATGTCATTACACTGATATTAAAAATAATTCATTATATTGTAAAAATCCCGAATTTGAAAAAGTCGATTAACCGGAAATACCTTCTTTTTTTTTGCTTTTACTCCAGCGATTTCCTTTATAGACTTGATACAATTTACTTCCTCCAGTTATAAAGATCTATAAATTTTATTTGAAAGAAAAAATTATTTTCGGGTGCATTCTAGAGACGCTTTAGGTTTTACTATAAAGTGCCACTTTTTAATACCGTATTTGCTCAATGCTCAACTGTCTATGTTTTTAAGCCGCATCATAAATTATTTTCAAAAGGCTTTTGTGAACGAAAAAAAAACAGATATATTAAAAAATAATAATAATATTTATTTATAAAGAATTTTACAAAACCCTCTAACAAAAATGAAATGACTCATTATTTGCAATTTTGATCCTTTCCTTTCACTAATGACCTCAATAACCACACACTGAAAAACTACCTGACTGAGGGAAAATAGGTAAGTTAACAATTTTTCTGTTAAAAAAATTTAATAACTCTGAATTGGGGATGTTTTTATTTTCATTTGTTAATTGTTTTTTTAAAATGGTAATTTTAAATTGTAAATTAAATGTACTTGTACTTAAGGAATTGGAAAACAACAGTCTAACAAAATTTTAAAAATTATATGAGAAATCTATTTTCGAATTAAGAAAAAAAAACAAAAAAAACAGACGAATCTAAAGCTGTACCGTATAAATTAAAAAAAAAAAAATGCTGCTTCAATTTGAGAGAATTCCGTATTATTCGGTTACATAACTTATATATAATTAAGGGATAATTAAATGTGTTACAAAAATTCTATGTTAACAAGTCAATCATTTTATACTAACTACAACAATTACTGGGACCTTTCATTTTTGTTTGCAACTTTTTTCCAAGAAAATTCTTTCAAGGGGGGGTTTTGAGGTGGAGGGGGTTGCTATGCTTTCTTAAAAAAAAAAAAGAAAAAAAAAAAAGTCGTTTTATAAGGTGTTTAGATTCCCCCATTCATATAAATTGAAGACAATTAAACATCTAGTAAGAATTAAATGTTTGTAGAGAATTAGTGAATTATAATTCTGTAAACTGCAGTAAGAGACAGTCGTGTGAGTGTTTCACACCAGACTTATTTTTTTATGGTTGAATTAGAAAACTCAATTTATTTGTATTACAGTAGGAAGTATATTTCTCAATGTTATTATTTCAGATAAATTCTTCTTCAGTTCTATATCTAGATAAATAAATAAAAAGATTACGTTTGAAGGAAAAGAAGATTAGGGTGGGGAGGTCAGAAGTGCCACTAGCAATCATCGGTCATAACCTCTTTGTGTGTGTGTGAGGTTCTATCCATAACTTGATTGTCCAGTTTCATTTTTTACTTTTTTGCTTCTTGTACATCCCCACCTAAATGGCAGAGGCAGCTTTCGTACAATACTGCTAAAATAATTTATTTATTTTTCTATATTTTCTACTTATATAAAATGGATCTATTTCTAATGACGAAACCACTTTCAGTGTTCATTTTTTTTTGGGTGGAGATAGTTCAATTGTTCCTTTCTTCAATTTTAATAGGTTTTAGATTTAAGGCCAACTTCCATCGGGATCAACATGTACCAGTACACCAGCGCACTCTATCCGTAAAAATAATAATAATACTTAGTTAATGCACTGACATGGTTTATTATGTTAATTTCTCTTACAACTCTAATGAGAGAAATCAAAATAATATTATCCCTCTCGTTCATACTTTATCGCAACGAAAAATCTGAAATCCCAGCAGACCATTTTTTTTTTGCTTTAAATTCCATACACCAGCGACAGATAGTTTGATGATTAATAATTACAATATTTTTTAGAAAAGTAAAATCGTGTAAATGTTTCGTATCAAATTTTCTCCAATTTTATCAAATAAATTTTCTATTTTTTAAATAGATTAAATTGTTAATAGAAATGAATTTTAACTAATCACTAAACGATTCTAACCAGTAGGGATCTTCAATATTTCTTCAGAAAGATTGTCCTCCCTGCTGCGTAGATCATACCCACAATGAAACAAACTTACAGCGACACCCGCCCCACTGTAGTAACATACTACAAAAAAGATCTGGTGTCAAACCACTTTGGGTTTACTTGGGTGTCCCATAGACAAACTCTTTCTCACCCGACATCCACACAAGCCCGCTCAGATATACAAGTTTAACCCCTAACATTTTTCTTATGGCCAAATAAAAATTGAAAACGTTGTTTTTTTGTTTTGTTTTTTTTTAAAAAATTGTTAATTAAATTGTATTAATTAGAGTAAGAGAAACTCGTTTCATATCCGGTTTTTTGTGTTTCCAATGTAAAGAAAAACCAAATTAGCTTCTAAATAATTTCCAGCAAATTTGTATATACCCAAAAGATTTGAATAACATATAAAGAGACAAAAAACTAAAAATATACATAGACGAAACTTTTCTATTTACTTACAAAGAACACTTGACAAGGAGGAGGACCATTGTGCATAATATAGTGGGGAAGGACTCCCTAGATACCCTGTTCACTCATTCATTCTTTCTCTTTCTCACCATATTTACAAAACACAAAGCGATATCTCTACTTCACATCCACCAGAGAAGGTTTTCTAACTCTCTCTGCATACTCTAAAGATATTTTGTGAGTTTTTCAACTTCATTGTTTACTAAAGTCTCTTTTTTCCCTTTCCTCTTTGTACACACAAGTGATCTCTTCTTTCGCGAGTATATATATATATAAAACACCACTTAAAGAGGAGGGTGAACAGAAGCATACCCTAGTGAGTTTTACCACCTCCCACCAAACAAATTATTATTAAGGTCCTTTTAGTGTGCCAATTCCTTGCAAATAAAAAAAGGGATTCAAAGTTGTTTTTTTATCCATATTATTATTATCTACAAAGTGTTTTTTATTTTTTATTTAATTTTTAGCTTCTGTCCTAAAAAATATAAATAATTCAGCTGAAGGTTGTACAGTTAAATACAAATATCTGATGTGAATTATTCACAGGACTTTCTCTTGCTGTTGTTTAATACATTATTTTACACACATATATAAAATGGCACATTTTCTTTAAACTTCAAATAACTCATTTGTCCGAACATAAATATAGAGGTGGTAGACGATAAGTACCTAGCCCGGCAGGTAAAGAAGTGTCCAGAACAGAGCGCCACAATACTGACATATTTGAAATTTAACTATCTAAATATCAAATTTTTTTTTTTGGAAAAATGTTTCTAATAAAAGTGATGAGGTTTTGTATCAGCGTTTCAAGTTTAAGGAAATTCATTAGTCATTTTCGAGATAATACCACAAAACTCAGAAACTTACTCTGTAAAGTCATCCTTTCTGTTAACCGATTTTTTCAAATTTGGAATTCTATCAGTAGTTTTATTAATGTATATTAATGCTACATAGATAATAGAGCTATACATTGTACTAAAGTGAAACTTTAGACGAAATCTTAACCGCACAATTCCCTCAGCATTTCTAAAAATCTGGTGTGCAACACTCACACAACTTTCTCTTACTCCAGTTCTCAAAATTATAATTGACAAATTTTATAGTTTAGTGTACCAAATTTAATGAAATCTGTCCAAAACTGAAAAAAAAACTGTTCAGTAAATGCGCACTTCCGGTTTACTGATTTCCTTCAAACTCAGAATTTTAGCCATTTATTTATTTATTTCTAATTAATTTTCTTTGGATAATAGAATTGTATAATCAACTATGATAGCACTTAAGAGAAAAACAAAACCCCACCCCTCCACCAAAAGTGCCCTTAAATGAATTCAGAGAAATGTTTTAAATAAAAGATGTACATCTTTGTATATATAGTTGATATAAGAAGTTTCAAGGAAATTGTCGGAACCATTTTTGAGAAAAATCTCGAAATAGTGAAAAAAATCATTTAGTAAAGTGGTAAAGTAAACGCGCTTTCGGTTATCCGATTTTTTCAAACTCGGAATTTCAACAATATATTTAATTCTAATTAATATTATTTAGATGAGCGAACTGTTCAATAAACTGAAATAGCACTTTACATGAAAACCTAACCCCACCCTGCCGTCCCTTCCCCCAAAATCCTAAATGACTTTTTCCAAAGAAAACTGTTTCAAATAAAAGTTGTAGCTCTTTGTATGTGAAGTTGATGTACCAAATTTGAAGAAAATCGTCAGAGCAATTTTTGAGAAAATCGCAAAAAAGTAAAAAAATCTGGTGTGAAACACTCACACAACTTTCTCTTACTCCTAGGTTCTCAAAATTATAATTGACAAATTTTGTAGTTTGTGTGCTAAATTTAATGAAATTCGCTGAAAAACTGTCAAGTAAAAGCGCACTTCCGGTTTACTAACTTTCGAAAAACGCAAAAACGTAAAAAAAACAACTAGTAAAGTGGTACTTCCGGTTGAGAAATTTTGACAGATGACCCACTATGGGATCCCATGGTGATAAGTAAACGAATTATCAAGTGTGAACTTTCTACGATTTTTCGTTTTTGAGCTATGCTGGTCACATACATGCATACATTCACACACACACCATTTGTTAAAAACCACTTTTTTGGACTCAGGGGACCTCAAAACGGATATTTCCGGTGAAAACTCGATATAGAAAATTTGACACG
This sequence comes from Triatoma infestans, assembly GCA_011037195.1. Classification (NCBI taxonomy): domain Eukaryota; kingdom Metazoa; phylum Arthropoda; class Insecta; order Hemiptera; family Reduviidae; genus Triatoma; species Triatoma infestans. The sequence continues at coordinate 43,395 of JAAEAF010013841.1, read as the reverse complement.
ATTACAATACTTCCTCTTACTAGGAATAAGAGAAAGTAAAAAGTGAAAGATCTTTTTAAAGAAAATAACTGGATTTGTTTGTGAGAAGAACAAAAAGTCAGTAAAGTTGCATATTACTCCAGCTGATGGATTTTGTCCGAAATCTTGCAGGTAATACTAAGTTTGAACTTCCTGAGATTTGTCGTTTTTGTGATATTTTGTTCACACAAATGCATTGAGTCTATTTGTTAAAAGACATTTTTCTCTTATCCAGAGGACCTCAAGTTGTATTCCGTTGAAAACTCATTTTTCGAAAATTTGACACGATCCTAATACTTCCTCTTATCAGCAATAAGAGTTAGTGAAAATCTAGCATAAAACATCCACAGTACTTATTAACAACTGACAGAGTCTCTTCACAGTGACCATTTTTACCAAATGCACAGCTAAACACAGCTGATGAAAATTTAAATTAAACTGCAAAAAAGTAATTTAAAGTAGCAGCAAATAGTATTATACAAATCCTCTAATACAAATTATCCCTATAAAAACAACAGGCATATATTTAAATATGTTTAGTTAGGAGAGTTATTGTTTAAAAGAAATCGATGTAGCTATATTTGAAAAATTGGCAAATTCCTAATCTTTTATAAGCTGTTGCAGAATTTTCTCAAACAAAGTTATATATGTCTTTTCCATTTTATTATGAAATCAGATACTGTAGAATGGATAATTTGTATGTAGAGCGTGTAATAGAACCAACAGCAGCAAATTTGCCACACAAAAGTTGGACACCATAGTTTGATCAGCAAACATATCAAGGCGCCATCAATAAAACTCCATGCGCACGTCAACTATGCATTACATCGTCTGTCACTTGCATTACAATGTATTGGCGAATAGGCTTCCATCATCATCTTTACAGAGAATCATTAGATAAATTTTAAAGAATAAACATCAGTCACTATATGAACTTCAACCTTGAAAGATTCACGTTAGCTCACCACCATTAAAACAAGCATGGGTTCTAATCATCTTCAAGCGACGCACAACAGCCAAGCTAAACACCATTCTAAATTCATCACATACCAGCAATCATAGTAACTCTTCGCTTATTCACTCTACCCCGTAAATAATTTTTCTCCTTTCTCAAATATTGCTAAATATATAAATTATGTTGGTATGTTTAACAACCATTTCCTGCTATAATTATAAGAGTTTTCTGTGTATAGGTTAAATGTCAAATAATGACTAGCAAATAGCAACTAAGGTTGCCGATTAAATCCATCAACCTTTTACTCAAACAAGGATTTATCAATTAAAATGTATACATTTACAACGACCAAAAACAGGCCTTTCGGTTATTAATGAAACTTTTTTCGAAAAAATTAATTTTTTAAAGACTTCTGAGGGAAATTGCGGGCTAAATTGCCATTCCAATATGCTGCTTAGTTGTGAGCACTAGATAAGTATGATGAAATATGCTACAAGAATTTCAACTTTTGAAAAACAAAAAAATTGTTCATCAGAATTTTGAAAAATTAAAATGCAAAACAGGTTAACAAAATAAAAATGGCCATATAAAATCTATAAATATTCCCCTGTAGAAAATAAACCAAGTTACAAAGCATGTTGAAAATTTGGCAACCATATTCGGGGAGGGGCTGCTACTTAAACATCCTTCACTACTTTACTATAAAGTTATAAAAAAAAAATAAATATTCACAGGACTTTCTCTTGCTGTTGTTTAATACATTATTTTACACACATATATAAAATGGCACATTTTCTTTAAACTTCAAATAACTCATTTGTCCGAACATAAATACAGAGGTGGTGGACGATAAGTACCTACCCCGGCAGCTAGAGAAGTGGTTTACATTGTGTTCAGAACCGGGCGCCCATAATACTAAAATATATATCTTATGAAACAATCACACAACATTCGCTTATTAAAATTTACATAGTTATTATTAACAATTCCCTTCAAACTTGGACATGTTACTAAATTTAATCTGGCTTCATTTGGAATGTGTAGCTGAGAGAATCCTACAGCTCTCCCAGAACCCTTCTAAAATCTACTTAGTAGGTTGTATGTTAAAAAAAAAGTAGTAGGTCTACGTATGTATAGTTACCTATTCGAAGTTCAAATAAATGTTAACTTTCCTTATAAACTTGGAATTTTAGCAACATATAAAGCATGAGAGAAATTTTCCATGATTGCCTGCTTCTTTTTGTGGTCATCGACCGGTTTCAGGCGCTCGCTCAACATCAGGATCATTTTTGTCACACAGTCTTGCACAGAGCAAACTTAGTTGATACTCTACTCTAGTGAATCAACTAAATTTGCTCTGTGCAAGTCTGTGTTGTCGCACTGTTTGACAAAAAGCATCCTGATAATTGGCGAACGCCTGAAACTGGTCGATGACCACAAAAAGAAGCAGGCAATCACGGAAAATATCTCTGATGCTTTCCAGCTCTGCGGAACAAACCACAACAAATATTTTAATGTTTAAAAAAAATAACCTTTTCGAAAAAATGGCAAAATTTAAAGAAATCTGTTCAGTAAAGTGGTACTACTTCCAGGTGACCAAATTTGACCAAACTTTATTGCCGCGTCCATCTTAGAACAACTTATAACAAAATAACCAAGTTTGAACTGCCTAAGATTTTCCGGTGACTGAATTATGCTGACCACATATACAGATCAATTTATAAAAACCACTTTTTCAGTCTCGGAGGACCTCAAAAAGGGGTATTTCCGGTGAAAGCTTCGATAACGAAAATTTGACAATTGCAATATCTCCTCTTGCTTGCTATCAGCAAGATAATGTAAAACTATTTTTTAAATATAAAACTTGTCAGCATCCTAATAATTGTTTAAATTGTCCTTAAAAAAAAAAAATCCACTGCTTTCATAATGTTATGAAGTATAGAAAACAAAAGATATTTACCTTCAGATGAAGAAAAAAAAATGGACGCAACCTAGATAGATCTATAAAGTCCCTGAAAGGTACATGTGCTCTTTGCGTGATCCATCTGTTTGTAGCTTAAATTTCACCGTGCTCTCAGACGTGTAATACGAGGATTTTTCAGAAATACTATAAGTCACGGTTTCTCCAGTGATATAACAATTTTAAATGGTATCCAATTATTTGATATACTAAAATACATTATTTTGGAACAACAAAAAATCCTTTGTTCGGACTTGAATTCTACTTGTACACATAATGAACTACAGCTTATTACCATACTGAAATATAATAACAGCAGAATGTTTTGCAAAAAGTGGAAATTAAAATCAGAACTATAAAAAAACCCATTAACAAATTTGCATGCAATGCAAATAATTTAACTATTTATAAGAGGATCATATGGCAACAACCAAAAATGAAGCAAAATTTCAGGGCACTTTCAGTCGGACCAACTGTTCAAATATTTATCCTTTTTTAAAATATACTCACATATGTTTCATAAATAATAACACATCATATTATGCTCCTACTTAAGAATAGGAAAACTACCTATTAACTAACTTTATTAGTTTAACATTTTAACTTTGATTAATATTTTTAATTAACAATTCATTTTAAATAAGTTGTCGAACCAATTTTAACTTATGTACCGAATAAAACGAATAATAACATTAATAAAAGTAAACCAACTGTTCGAAATCAACAACTAATTATTTTGTATAACCTTAAACATGTTACATAGATTTACAGTTGTGATTAAAAACCGGCTAATTCTTGAGAGCATCTACATCATAATACAATTTAAAATAAAAATGCTGTAACAGTTAAACCAATTTTTTTTTTTTTTTACTTAAAAGGTTAATAACCTACTATCTTTAATTTGGTTATACTTGTACATAATGATTTATAAAAGAGTAATAAAAAAAACAAAATTAGAATATGCATGACATGAAAAGATTAAATAAAAAAAGAACTGACTTGGAAAGAAATAATCAAAACCTACCTTTTCCAAGACATCCTGTCCTTTGGCCTTCTGGTCGACTTCAACTTCAAGTACCACAGAATTCGGTTGGACCACATAGCAGTACATGTTTTTCGTTACTGGAAACCTGACAGTTCTATAAGATAATTTTCTTCGTCGGTTGGCGTTGCTTCCATTCTATTTTGCGCCAGTTTTATATAGGACGACTTCACTCTTGGAGTAAGAAATGAAGACTGAAAACGGTCTTTGCGCATGACGGGGGTATTAGTGAAGGAGGGTGGCGACTGCAGCGCTCTGGCACGGATTAAAAATGAAACATTAATTTAGATTTATTACAAATTTTATATAGTAATAACAAATTTAAAGAAATTAAACTATTTCAATCATGGAATAAAATCAAATTAATAGCGTTTAATTAAAAAGAAACTAAGATATAAAAATAAAGCACAGGTTATTAAATTTATAATTAAAAACAAAATAAAAACCCTAAAATTGAAGGATGATTTATCTCATAATAAATGTACCCACTTTTGGCAGAGCAAAGCGTATTTTGTAAACAAAATTTATGATAACTGCACTATTCTCAAAGAATTACATTCATAAATAGAAATAGGCCAGGCATTAACAAATAACTAGCACGAAACAAAGGCATTTAATCTCCAGAAAAAAATTTACCAAGTAAATATATCATCAGAGATATTTTCCATGATAGCCTGCTCTTTTTTGTGGTCATCGACCGGCTTCGGGCGTTTGATCATCATTAGGATGTTTTTGTTAAACAGTGTAATAACATAGACTTGCACAGAGCAAATACAGTTGATACACTCGTTGATTCTGATACACAGTTGATACTGAGTGTATTAACTGTACTTGCTCTGTGCAAGTCTATGTTATTACACTGTTTAACAAAAACATCCTGATGATGGGCGAACGCCCGAAACCGGTCGATGACCACAAAAAGAAGCAGGCTATCACGGTAAGTATGTCATGCTTTCCCGCTCTGCGGAACTAACCACAACAACTATAGTAAATATTTTTTGTTTTTCTATTACGGCGACTCCAATTTACAATACACTACAAAACTTATTATAATTATATAAAAATTATAATATTATTATAAAAAAAAACAAAAGACAAAACTGTATGGTACCATTTTTTTTTAACAGATATGGTTTCAATAATTTTTAAGTTTAATTATTAAATATCATTGACCATCTCCAGTTAAAATACTTTCATTTCACTGAATTGAAACGTTTGATATAATAGCCTGGGCAGGTGTACTCTAAAACATTTGCATGAAGGCCATCTATGCCAAAATGTTGTTGCTGACTGCATATAGAAACTGCGGACCAACAGCGGATAATGACCTTTACTAGATACATAATTGTCTGAAACAGGTCTGAGAAAAAATTCAAAATAAACATTTGCTTTCAAAGATATTAAAATAATATCTGTATCTGTGTTTGTTTTCCTACTATTTTTTTTTGCGCTCTCTAGTCACTAGAATGATCATCTTGATGTTTAAATTTCATCTGTTTTGTGATAACAAAATCATGCACAAACTTTGCAAAATGGAAAAATATACTTTTGTAAAAATACTAAATTTCATCTTAATATTAATAACAAGAAGAGTGGCTGTTGTAAGATATTATCATATTCTGTTCCTTGCTTATCATTCAAACTGATAATATAATAAAATTGCAAGTGACCAAATATGCTGCAAAATAAATTTATATTACTCAGAGTTGACGTGAATGCATAAGATTCAATTAATGTTAGACGGTTAGTTAGCGATAGATTGAAAAACTTGCGATTTGTTAGGCTTGAGGTACTAGGTTTATATCCCGAGGGAACAGATGCCCTTAACTATGGAAGATTTTGGTAAACTTCTTATAAACTGCCTAAATTGCAATTGGTATTGAATATGTTTGATGGTTTAAATGAACACATTAATTGAAGAAGTGATTATCTAACTCTATATAGAATTTTTCTAGAGTAGCTGTAAACACAATCTAAGTGCAGCATTGCTGGATTTGAACTGGGACTTCCGCATGTCCGCATGCGAGTCCAGCGCGCTACCACTGACCTAATTCGGCTTTAATCATACCGGCAAAGTTGGGTTTAATCGTATAATATACTGATGGAAATTTTATTATTAATAGTTCTTAATAGCGAAAATATAAACCTACATAACATTAAACCGCTTAATTAAACAAAGGAATATAAAGAAAACCTGGTATTAATAAAAATGTTGCTGCATGGGAGATTATATAATAATCCAACCACACAATCAATTAATAATTTGATTTATTATACTTCGCCCGCCACAAGTATGTTTACGATTCTAGCTGCCCATTATTTTCTGATTGCAGTGGTTTCTTTTAATATTATTGTCATATATCTATTATATAGACTTTTTTAATTATATGAGTAATGAAAATGTTACTAAAAACTAGGTGTCCATTTTTTTCTGACACAATAGCAGTCATATATAGATGTTTATCCTTAATTCATGTGATAGATATCTGTACAAAAAAATCATGTCTTCGTACCAAGGCTTTTCTTTGTTTCCTTATAAAGTAATTTGGTAGTGGATTTTGAATGAGACTTTTCACGTTCTACTTTTACTAATCTCTTCATCTTATTTCTTCATTGTCTGTCTTTAATAGTGAAGCTAACCTAATTCTTAGCTATAAAAATAAAGTTCTGCGAATTCATAAACTCCTAATATATTTATGTAAGAGAATAAGTAAAAACCTATTTGAATTTTTAAAGAGCTTTTATTTAAGTTTAATATTCCACTTCTTACTTTAATCCATCTTAACTGAAATTAATTATTAACCAAACTGAATCTATGCATTCATTCAATACGACAATAATATTCATAAATAACTATATATTTTAAGAATGAAGAATGAACCATCCGATTTTTGAATTCAATATCATGTAGAATTAAACGCACGTTGCAAATGCTGACTTAGTCAAAGCTAAAGCTTAAAATTAAAGCATAAACTTTTTTATTCGATAGGTTTTAAATAGTGCTATTCAGTTTAAAACCGATAATTTATATCAGTAGTATTCGATCTAATTACTCAAGTTCCTTCTATGTAATGATAATAAAGAAATGTTTAATGATAAGAATATGATGTTCAATTCTTATTTTTAATTTTTTCAAAACGGCGAAAAGGTCAATGAATTTACACAATTAATATGTACACGAATTAGATTTTTTTTTTTAAATAAGAATAATTTATCTTGCGATATTAAAAAGTAGTAAAAAAAAATGATTTTTTTCTTTAATTCTCAAATATTTAGATAAGAATTATCAATTTAAAGAAAAAGGCTTCTAATAAAGATTGTTTAGATTAGAGTTAGAAAAAAGAAACTTATTTGATGACTGCATTAAAATTACATAAATTCTATATGCTGAGATAAAACAAATTTGATAATATCAATATCCTGATAAAATGAAGTTATCGTAACTGTCTACAAATGGTCTGTTTCTAGACAAAATTGTAATATCTGATAACCTATAAATTCTAGTTGACCTTATAATAATATGTTTCTCCTAACAATCATAAATATCACCTAACGATCACAAAAAAAATGAGTAATTGCAAATTTTATATCTACATTCCAAGATTGTAGATATTTATATCTAGATTCCAAGATTGGGACATTTCAAGGACACTGTTAACATTTGTTAGTAGCAAGCAAATATTAGCTAAAATGTTTGCATATAAGTTTAGTTAGCTTAGGAATTCCACATTACAATTATTTTAGTTCTATTTGCCATGGAAGCACCCAAGAAAAAAAAGGTTTTTTATTGAGGAAAAGCTTATGGATAACTTTCATGATCATCAATATATTCTAAATGAGAATAATGGGGGGAAAAATCTAGAAATTTTTTAAAGTGGTTCCTAAAGGCTTGAAAGACTGGGAAACATCGCCGCATAAATGTCTCTAGCGACTTTCCAACGTCGCGATATGTATCTAAATTCATGTTTCCACCTATGTGGAGCGTGTCCAAACTGAATAGCGTCTACTGATTGTTCTTTAGTCTGTTAGCGATGAATTTAGAAACGGCCGCGGGTGTAAATGCAGCATTTATTATAAGAAAATGTAATCGCAAAAGAGAAAAGCGATGGTGAAAGAAAAAATTTCAAAGAGAAGCTGAAAATTATGGCTATAGTTTGAGTTGCAGTTGAATTTAAAATTTTTTTAAGGAAGACGAAACCAGATTTCGAGCAGCTTCACAATTTGGTAGGTACAAAAACTGAAGAAAAAACAAATTACTGTGCCGCCATTTCATCTTCTGTACGATTAACAGTCAAGCTTCGATATTTAAAGACGGGAGATTCATACACAAGTTTAAATGTATTTTAAATCTTTTATTATATCTTTTTTTTTACCTTATTTTCTACTGAATAGTGTATTGTGACAATATGATAGTGTGACATATTATGATAATCATGATTTCATTATTTATATATGGTAAATATTAGCAGGCAATTAACATTAATTTTGATCAGTGTTCCTATTAGATTTTTTCTTTTTCCCCAAACACTTGTAGATTATTGTAGGTGATTTTTGCACCGCGACCTGTGAGAACTATTGTGCCCCCGGAGCCTTCTCAGTGCACTTCCGGCTTCCAAGCAGGGTTCTCTAGCTACAGACAACACTGCCCATCACCGGACAGTTAGTTGTAGAGTCTCCTAGGAAGATAAAATCTAAGGGTAGATGCGGATTCGAACCCGTGACCTCCGCGTTGCTAGTCCAGCGCGCTCTTCCCTTCTTTCTCTCTTGGCTTACGCCAATTAAGTAGGGACAGCTCCCTAACTTGTGTACTGTGTTTGTCCTTGTCTGTAAAGAGTAGGGTGTTTGTGTTTAAGTGTATTGCTTACAGAAGTGCATGGAGTAGTGAGCTGTAGTAACGCGTGGCGTCGCTACTACCCAAGTAACTCATGCATCCGCCCCCCCAAAAAAGAAAGGTAGTAGGCGATTAATGTTGCTTAAAAAAAATACATGTAGAATGCGCCACGGTCCGGGGCAGCATTCTGAATTTAAGCCAAAATGTGTATTGTGGGTATTTTATTTTCGGCTAAAGTCGGTAATAGGTCCCCTCTCCCATAACGCATTCTACATGTTTCATTTTAACTAAATGTTGGTTTCCAGTACAGAGTTGATTACGGGTTTCGGCTTATGAACGTGATTACAACATAGTTCAGCAGATTGAACTTCGATCAATCATCAACACTTGAAATCTAACATTAAAGATTCCCAAGAATCTTCTCTAAAATCAATTTTTCCAGAAAAATATTTCAAATAAAAGTCATTGGTTGATATATGTGCAGTTACAAACCCAAGTTTTCAAGAAACCAAGAACAGTGTTTGAAAAAAATTCTGAAAAACCTATACTGTGAAATCGTAATTTACACTTCCAACAGATTATTCTTGAAATTTGAAATTTAGCAACACTTTCAATTTCTTAATATTAAAAATTGGTAGAACCATTCATTGTAATTTTGAAGTGGCATTTCTAAGAAACAATATTTCAATGAGGTATTATGAATATAATTAAATTAAGTTTCATATGTTTAGTTGGTATGAAAACTGAAAGAAAATCGTAGCAGTCTTTTGCGCCGCCTATGGAGACTGTCTAGAGATCGGCAGAAAAAGAGAACTTGCTAAAAATATTTTTTTTCGTATACTGAAGATCACTAAAATCTGAACTTTTGATAAATCAATTTTTGATTTCGAAATCAAAATTTAACTTCATTTGCATTATTTCCTCTTATAGAGGTAAATAAATATAAAAAGCGTTTAAAAATAAAATTCATAAATATTATTCTATTCTTAAATATTAAGTAAATTTATGTATAAAAAATTCATTCACTATATAATAATACAGAAAATAGTATTTCTTTTTTTTTTTATTAGCATAAAACAATGAAATTCTAAATTATATTCAATTAAACTACATTCAACATTTGTGATTGTATAAATAAATACCACATCAGCGTTAAACTTGTGATTAAAATGAAATTTAATGAATCAAGTTGTCTAAGAAATTCCATCATACTTATTGATGCTAATGCTTTCAATAAATATATTATTTGGTGATGAATCTTTTTTGGCCTGTGAATTTAGAGAAAAATTATATTTACTAAAACAAATTTTTCTTTTTTTTAAACATATTAATTGATTTGCATAACACACTCAGGCACAAAAAAATGGGACACTTAGTTTTTTCATTAACAAATAACATCAATCAATTTTTAATACAATTCCCTAGCTAAATAATATCTTGCAGTGGTAATTTTTTTACACTAATTTTTGATTTGGATTGATGCGAAAAATAAAAAAATCTGGCATGAAACACTCACATGACTTTCTGTTACTGCGAAATTGCAAATTTTCTTCACACTTACAATTAGTGTTCAAACTGTCGGCATTATCACAGAAAACGGAAAAATCTATTCGGTAAAATCCCACTTCCAGTCATCCGGATTTTCTTCAATTGGGAATTTTGGCAACTTATATAACTCCAATTAATATTATTTAGTTGACAGATTGTATAGCACATTGTTAAACTGAAATAGCACATTAGAGGAAAACATAACCCCACCCCTCTCCCAAAACCCTTAAATGAATGTTCCCGGAGAAATGTGGCAAATAAAAATTGTAGCTCTTTATATATGTAGTTCAAATTTAAAGTTTAAAGAAACTCGTTGGAGCCGTTTCAGAGAAAATAGCAGTAAACTGAAAACTATTTCAGTAAAACGCACTTCCGGTCATCCAATTTTCTTCAAACTCGGGATTTCGACAATACTTATTTCTAATTAATATATTTAGATGAAGAATTGTATAATAAACTTAAATAGCACTTTAGAGGAAACCATAACCCCCTTCTCTAAAGTGTCCTTAAATGAATTTTACCAGAGAATTATTTCAAATAAAAGTTGTAGCTCTTTGTAGTATGAGTAGTTGAATATTACAAGTTTAGAGAAAATGTTGCGAGCCTTTTTCTAGAAAATCACAAAAACCTGGGAAAAAACCATTCATTAGAGTGGCTCTTATGGTTGATGGATTTTGCCTGAACTGTCTGATGCGGTGGTAGTATCTAAACGAAATACCAAGTTCGGGCTTCCTGCAACTTTTCGTTTTTGAGATATTCTGTTCACATAAAGACCATTTTCTAAAAACTACTTTTTTGGACTCAGGGGACCTCCAACCGTGTATTTCCGGTGAAAACTGGATATCAAAAATCTGGTACGATCGCAATACTTCCTCTTATTATTATCAGTAAGAGAAAGTAAAAAAATGAAAAAGAAAGAAAAAATTAAAAATCTTTACAAAATTTTGATAATTTTTTTAATTTTGCTCACCTCCTAGTACTTGGTATTATCTAGGCATCGATGCAATTAGGTTTTGAACGGTCTGCTGACGAACTGCATCCATCCATTCTTCTTGTAGGGCTACGCGGAGCTATTGCAGGGTAGTTGGAGGCTGATCACGAGCTCTAACACGCCTGTTGAGCTTGTCCCATAGATATTCAATAGAATTCATATCCGGAGAACATGCAGGGCCAATCGATCACATTTATACCGACTTCTTCAAAGAAGCGGGTGAACTCTAGCCGTGTGTTCTGGCCTTCTCATGCATGAAAGTGACCGCGATAAATGAAGCAAATATTATGGATGCCTAAAGAAGAACTTCAACTTACCTAACAGCAGTCATTGCGCCATTTTCAGCCACAATTAACTTGGTGCCGGCTTCCAAACTTATCCCACCCCACACCATAATTGATTGTCTTAGAAAAGGATTGCTTTCGCTGTAATACATTGAAAGAACTTCCCTCAATTTTTCCATACACGATTCCGACCGTCTGAAAAATACAGACCAATTTTTGTGATTCATCTGTTAAAAGAATAGACCTCCCGCTGCTCTACAGTTCAATGGAGATGCCAATTGGCAAAACTTGCTAACCTGCTTACACGATGATTCCTAATTAGTACTAGCTCTGATGCTGGTCTCCTAGCTATCAGACTTCTCGCAATGGTCTTCGAACAGTTTCAGAGTTCACGGTGATTCTCCGAACTTGTAATAAGTTATCCCTGAGCCCTGTTGTAAGAAACCGATTGCGTAGAACTGAGAGGAAATCGGTATCAGTTTTGAACCTTCTATGACCACTTTCTGGCCTCCGACCGCATACCCTAGTTTCGCTAAAATGTACGATTGCTCGATGAACCGCAGACCTAAGCGTTCTGCCACTTATCACATGCTATGTCCTTACTCCGCAAGAGTGATGGCTCTGAAGGCATTTACAAAAGAAATGAACATTTTTCTGTTAATAAAGTTAAGCAAATAAATAAAGTTAAGTCAATTTTTAATCTCAATAAAGTTACGAGTTTTTGTGATTAAAATATTATAAATAACATTTATATTAGTTCTAAACATAAATATATCCAAAGCTAGTACAAAGTACTACAGAGTTACTGAATTACTTTCTCTTACTCCTAGTAAGAGGAATATTGTAATCGTGTCAAATTTTTTGATATCTAGCTTTCACCGGAAATATCCATTTTGAGGTCTCCTGGGTCGGAAAAAGTGGTTTTTAGCAAATGGTGTGTGTGTGTGTGTGTGTGTGTGTGTGTGTGTTATATGGTATGTGAACAGCATAGCTCAAAAACGAAAAACCGTAGAAACTTGAAACTTGATATTCCGTTTAGGTATCACCAAGAGATCTGACAGTACGTTATCTGTCAAAATTCCTCAACAGGAAGTACCAATTTATTGGTTGTTTTTTTACTTTTTTGCGATTTTCTTAAAAATGGCTCTGATTTTCCTCGAACTTGGTATATCAACTACACATATAAAGAGCTACAAGTTTTATTTGAATCATTTTTCCGGGAAAATTCATTTAGGGCACTTTTAAGGGAAGGCTTCCTCTAAAGTGAAATTTCAGTTTATTAGACAATTCTGTCATCTAAATAATGTTAATTAGAATTAAATATGTTGTTGAAATTCCGAGTTTGACAAAACTCGGATGACCAGAAGCACGTTTACTTTACCACTGTACTAAATGTTTTTTCACATTTACGCGATTTTCTCAAAAATGGATCCGACGATTTTCTTGAAACTTTACATAAACATACATAGATGTACAACTATTAATTAAAACATTTCTCTGGGAAAATTCATTTAAGTGCACTTTTAGGGGACGGGTGTGGTTTTTTTTTTCTCTAAAGTGCTATCATAGTTGATTATAGAATTCCACCACTGAAACAAAATTAATTAGAAATAAATAGATGGCCGAAATTTCGAGTTTCAAGAAAAGTAGTAAACCCGAAGAGGTCTTTTACTGAACACTTTTTCCAGTTTTCGATAAATTTCATTAAATTTGGTACATTAACTATAAAATTTGTCAATTATAATTTTGAGAACTGGAGTAAGAGGAAATTGTGTGAGTGTTTCACACCAGATTTTTTTTTATATAGAAAAATATTTGTGTCCCATTTTTTTTGTGGCTGAATGTATAATAAATAATATCAAGTAACATTAGATAATCTTAACATGGACTTTAAAATACTCAATCAATCGGTCATAACTACTTATCTATTTCAAATATCCCTTAAAATTTATAATTACCAAAGTAATATCTAAATTATGATTTAGATTAACTGCTTTGAAACTCATAGAGAATTTTCTAGTACAATGTAGTGTAATCTTTATTAAGCTGTTAATCAAGAATAATCCGGGAGATAGAGTAAGATCCGGTAAAAGTACGTTCTCTGTTCTTTTAAGAATGTTATTGTGTTTTACTTAGGAAGGTTTCAAGTCTTAATGAGTATAACATCAGCCACTTGAAATTAAATTTTTGAGAGTATTTAAATTATTAACGGTTAATTATAAAATTGTGGATTATAAATACTGTTACTCAAAAATTTAATTTCAAATGGAAGAGAAGTTCATTATGACAAATCGTTGCTGTGTAAAAACACAATAAAATATTAAAAAACTGAGGAGTTTATTGTCACCCATTTCTCCACTTAAACAAGTACATACACAGTAAATAAAATTTATGTTGATGACCGGTGTAAGTAGAAACGTGTCAATTTTTTTAAATTCTTAAAAGATCTAGTTAAAAAGAACGAGTTATTATATATACAAGAATAATATTTTGGATTTGACATGTAATGCTGAAGTACTTGTTATCAATTCCTTGGACTTGGAAAAGAACGAACACCTCATTTCTATCATAAAACTTCGTACAGTTCGCGCATTTTTAAGACATTCTTTGGACAATGAATAGAGAATCAAAAGAATCAGAATGATGTACTGACAGTTACCAACATAGAGCTAATTAGTTACCTATGTTTACTGAAGTAATAGAAGTTTATACGAGAGGAATTTCGAGCATGATGTACTACTGCCAAGCAGACTCATTTCGTCAAACACAATTGTCACTTTCATCTGTCAAATGTTCAGATTTGGTGGTAAAAAAAAAAAGAAAAAAAAAAGTTGTCCAATAAATGCATGAGATGATATTAGGAAAAAAGAAGAAGGAATGCAAGAAAAATGGACTGTTGGGAGAATTCCTGGAAAGCTTTGATACTAGCGTCTGGGAAATTTACTAGAATACACTTTCTAATCTCTAAGTATGCCATAACTTAATACTTAACATTTTTTGAAGAGAAAAAGATAACTATAACAAAGAACTTCAATGAAAATATCGTTAACACAAAGATTTAGTTTCAGCGGAAATCTTACATATGATCATAATGAAATGTCACGTTCAGAATAGGTTCCGTTAACGGCAAGTTAAACTTTCAACAGTTTTCTTACGATCTTTTTATTTTTTTTTTCGATCGGTAGAGTGTGCAGTTAAATGAAATTAAGTTTGCTGTTTTAAATTGAAATTTTCATAATTAATGTGATGTAAAAAAAAATTATCCTACTAGCGTTTTTCTATAAAAGAATTAAGTGCTATGTTCAACCACTGTTTGCAAAAAATTATAAGCAGAATGCAGAAGTGATATGATCGATGCAACGATTCTGACAGACCGGCGTTTAGAAAAAGGGAAATTTTCAATATTTTATTCGTTTTTGAATACCAGCGTGTTTCTAAATAAATTTAAAATTGCTGTATCAGTGTACTCAAAACTTGCAAAGTAGTAGAATAATTAATTGGAAAGATATATCACTGCACAGTATCCTGGCAATAACTTTGGTTTGTTGGCCACATACCCATTAACTTCTTCAATAAAAAATAACAAGATTATTAATCTTTCAGTCTACCGTACTCCACAGTAGTCTGCCATTTTCGATTCCCCCACACAACCAAAAAAGGAAATGAAATGTTAATATACATTATAGATTAAATTCAGACAAGCTAACATTCGGACAAAACGGTCCAATAATTTCTTTCGGCTGATAACGGATTTACTCATTTGAAAAATGAAGAAAAAGGTAGATATTGTCAATAAAGAAATGCATTAGGTAATTGCATAATAAAAATAAATTTACTTTTTACCCAATCCAAAAAATATATAAAAATATAATAGAAAGATATAATAATTGGATATACAAAAATATAATTTGATTCTTATGTGCAATAAATAAATAAATATATATGTATGCAATACATATAATACTACATATAATGGCACAAGCGGAATTGCAAATTGGTATAATTATATTGCATTTTGCTATTTTATTTTGAGTTTTAATAACAATTTTTTTTTGTACTACCAAATACTTTTTATGAAATTAATTAATCCATTAGTCGACTGATCATGAGAAGTGTCTTTATCAAGGGTCTCCCATTCTGGTTCAATTTTCTTGGCCAGTTCTTTACCAAGTACCACTCTGTAATGAAAAAAGTGCGAAAGAAAGAAATGTAACACAATAATAACATAAATTATGTTTAAAGTTTTTATATACGGAAAAGTAGTTTTACACTCCTATTTGCGGTACCATACTTTGAATCAAGGAGCTGCAAATTGCTAATTTTCAAGGATTTTAGAGATGAGACAACATATGTGGAAGAATGAATATTCTAATAACATCTACCAATCTCTCTTTAATACGCTGTCGAGAAATCTTGTAAATATTCACTTATAAGTAAGAATAGAACCTATGAAGAGGTGATGAATAATAAAGTCTATAACAAAAGAATCCTTCCCGGGGCCGGCAGTGCACTGATGGCGGAGAACAATAGATGTTTAAGATCGCAGTGCACCATAACCTCCCAAAAAATTAATTTTTTTTTTTAGAACTGTTATCAGAAGAAATAAAAAAGTATATAATAAAACCTGGGGCAAAACTGAAATCCGATGCACTTTTTTTTTTATCCTATCTTACAACCACTTCAACCTACAACCGAATCGTAAGATCGTAAGTGAGTAAATCTCCAACTGGACAGGCTATGTATGGCTTGAGGCGACCAGTAACGGTGTTTGCACCTATTGTGAATAGTCCTCTCTTGTAATGCAACCCGTCTCCACTTTACAAACTCTGCTTAGCAACTGTTTGAGGATGCTATAGCAGCATGTAACTGGCAACTACCTACCTCACAGTAAACTTAGAAAGTAAATAATGATTAATTTTTATAGATGATGGAATCACGAAATGGAATTACGAGCACATTATTGAAGAATGTCTAAAGTCACCGCTCTCTCGGAACAAACTCAAAAAAGAAATCCAAAATGAAACTGATAATATATAAGTAAATATGTAAAATTTGAAGAAAATCATTGGAACTATTTTCAAAAAAATTGCAAAAAATGAAATAAAAAGAAACTTCAATAAAGTTGTACCTTTGTTTTGACGGAATCAGAAAATAAACATTTACCCCAAAAATGTTGAAATTTCAACTAAATACACCCATTCGATTGCTAGAATTTATATTTTTAATTAATAAAAAACTTTTTCTTTTTTAATAGATTTCCAGCGTCAATATTAGGAAATAATTAGCATTATTATTATTATTATTATTATTATTATTATTATAAGGGTGTAACCAAAATCTTTGCGTTTTTCATCGTACAATTCAAAAATGGATGTTTACTCACCTACTAAGCTTACTCCTCATCCCATGCTTATAATAACCAAGCAAAAATTCTATGCCCTTCAGATGCCTGGAGCTCTCTTTGGAGGTGAAAACTCTAAACATCCCGTTTTTCCTCCTCCATAAGTGTAAATTTTTTGTGGACCATGAAGCGGAACAGATGGTAATCAGAGGGTGACAAATCTGAGCTGTAAGCTGCGTGAGGGAGGAGCTCAAAATTCAAATCTCCGATTACTGAGAACGTTTGAAGTGACGTGTGCGCACTAGAGTTGGCTTGCTGAAGCAGTACACTGACAGTAATATCCCTATTACCTCAATAGCGATATTTTGCAGCCAAAACGGAGTGTACGCGTCCTAGCTGAGTATGTAGAGTTCGGAAATAATCGCACGATCGTCAGGAACTAGTACAAAATGATTGACGCCCTCGTACATCCACCACAAACACAGCATCACTTTTTTCTTAAATCTTTCTCTTCGGGAGCCCGTACAACTGGTTCATTGTTCGAACTAATCCATTGTTTTGTTTGTTCATTGTCGAAATAAACCCACTTTTCATCGCAAGTATAATTCGTTTGATGAAACGAAATTCACTCGGGTTTTAAAGAAGAGGTTTACAGACTTCAACTTCGTGGGCGGCTTGTTGATGGATAGTTTTGGCAGCTGCTCCCAGTTAGCGGTTTCTGGTTTAGTGGAACACGCCTAATTCACCTGAATGTTTTCAGGTGCTGGCGTAAGGATCCACCTCTACAGCTTCCGCCAGAAGTGCTGAATCTAGCAGGGAGGATGTCCTGGATGAAGCTTCAGTCTCATGTTACCATCTCTAAATTTTTTGAACCAGATCTCTGCAGCTCGTGATCTGAAGAGTCTTCCCCCTACTTTATTAATTTCGGAAGCGGTATTTTTGGCAGACCTTTTTTAAAGAAGTGATGCAAAATTGCCCGAAGAGGTACCTATGAGGAGACTTTTGGTAAACTAGTGTTCAGTAAAGCAACTTATAGTAAACTTATCCCCCCCCCCAAACTTTTATTTAAGTACTGTTGAAGATTAAGATAAAAAAGAAACTATAGACTTTTGTTATACCCCAATATTATTATATCGAAAAGAGAAATGACTAAAAAAAAATGGAACTGTGTTAAGTCTCAGAGTTTTTAAATTACCACTATCACATCACTGATAATTAATATGAAATACAGATAATATAATTTTACCAAGGAGTTAATACAAATATACTACTTATACTCTACAAATTTACTTACCCCCATTGATCGAATGAATTGATATCCCATACAACACCTTGAGTGAAGATCTTATGTTCATATATGGCTGAAATATATTTCAGATACAATAATATAAAGACTACTGCACTGGTAATAAATTATACATTTCCAGTCCATCGTCAAGTGAAACTCTAGGAAATACTAATCTTCAAAGGAACTTTGCATTAAAGTTTGATGCTTATTGAGTAAACCCTGATGTTTCACAAAACAATGGAAGTAGTTTATATATTAGGTAATAAAATGGAGTGAACAATAAAATAATAATAAACTTTACCTATAAGTGCACCTAAAATAAATGGTGTAATTTGCTTTACAACTATTGAATTTGTTGGACGGTTTCCGAGAAATACTTTATGTGGCAGTAGCTTTTTCAATTCATCTGGTTTATATTTTGAAGTCAATTCTTTCTTGGCAGTTTCTTCATCTTTACCTTTCATTAAAGCTTCCGTTTGTGCTAAGAAATTAGCAAGAAGTATCTGTATACAAAATTAAAATGAGTATTTTTAAAGCAATATCTTACTACTGAATATGTGGTTGGGTCCGCAATGCTGGATAACATCTATGATTTTAATCGTCATAACATGCTTCATTGTTATGGTTTCGGATTTTCACCATCGTCAGAGTAAGGTTTACAATCAATTCGTTGGTTGACTGAAGGGTAACATTATAACCTCCCACATATATTCAACCAGTTTGTGATATAAGCAAATAGTTGAATTTATCTCTCTACTCGAATTGATAATAAATCTAACTCTGACGAAGGTTGAAAATCCGAAACAGGTCAACACCAAAACAATGAAGCATGCTACGACGGACGAAGTCATAAATACTTTTTTTTGCCTCATTTTTGTAGTAGATAAAACACAAACAAATATAAGCTAATTTATTCAAGATAACGTCTAAAAAACGATATTTATAGCTATATATTGTTAATGTTTGACCAATTAAAGTTAATAATCATAAACATCATCATCAACTACATTAAATTTCTTCGGTTTAGAAACAATTTTGTTCTCTTTATTTGTCTCTAAATCTCAGAATTAATAGTATTAGAAAAATATTTCTAATTTAAAGATTTCAACCCTTACAAAACGAAAAATGAAGTCTTTATTATTTATTTAATTTGTTTACTTACCTTATGATGTTTATTTCCTTCAATTGGATTATGCGACACTGCTGGTGCAATAAAATCGCATGGTATAAGTCTGGTTCCTTGATGTATCAACTGATAGAAAGCATGCTGGCCATTCGTTCCGGGTTCTCCCCAAATGATTGGCCCTGTAGTGAAATTTACTTGTTCACTGTTTTTTGTAACATATCTGAAATTTCATTTTAACGTTAGTTGTTAAAAACCACAACGAACAGATTAGTCGGTGGTCGCGCGCTAGACTAGCATCGCGGAGATCCCAAGTGTAAGTATTATTCTTGTTTTTAAGTAAGATATCCTAAAGCCAAGATGCTCACCTCGGGATTACCCTGACCCTAAAGTTTTTCTCTTCCCAGAAGCCTCTACAGCTCACTGTCCGGTGATGGACAGTGTTGTCTGTAACGAGAGAACACTGTCCTGAGCCGGCAGTGCACTTAGAAGGTTCCAGTCGCCAATGATCATAGATGTTGACATTAAATATAAAAAAAATAAATAAATAAAACAATTTTTACAAATGAGCAAAACTATAGGAAATCAAGTAAAACTAAAAGATAGAATAATATTAATATCTTAATATTTTCTGTAGATAACTTTTAGAAGTGCATATGGAATTAATATAACCCATATGGGATTGCAAGGAGATGTTCTCAGACCTTCAATGCGTCCCATCTATCACCGTAGACAGTGAATAGTTATAAAGCGAAACTCACTAATTATCTACTGTGCCTCTCTTGCTTGTTTATGTTTGTATAAAGTGAATACTTCGTGTAAAAATGTGATTTAGTTTTTGTGTGGAGCTACATCAACTCCACTCAGGGTTTGTTTGAGTGTTGGGAGTTATGAGTGTAAGTATTATTCTTGTTTTAAAGTAAGATGTCCTAAAGCCAAGATGCCCTCCGCGGGATTACCCTGACCCTAAGCAATCCATCAAACATTAAGCGTTTGTGGTTGGAAATAGTTGCTCAATGGATTCCTAAAACAACTTCCCCCCCAGCCTAGAAGCCTAGAATGTGAATGAGTCCCTAGAGCTCCTTCGCCTCTGAATTAGATCTCATTCTTCTTCAATTCGAAAATTATATTTATAATTTAATTTAGAATCTTATGTTGTTCCATTCTTTTCCTGTTCCAGAATTCCTGTTATGAGTCCTGAACTCAAAACACCCGAAATCAGATGCGGAGAAAAAAGTGAAAATAGTTCAGACGCGAAAGGATTCACACAATAAAAACAGAAATAAATATAATTATATCAATAATAAAGTGGCTCTCCTTCTAATTAGATGTGATTCTGATGAAGACTAGCCTAAGCTAAAATGTAGCAAGAGATGTGTGTGAAAGTGTCTATGAGAAGGAATGTGTGTAGCTGAATTTAGCAGAAGTGAAGATTTACAATAATAATGAAGCCAACTACAAATTACCACCGTGGAGGAGGCGCGAAGTAACCAACCACCAAAGCAGATGCAAAAAAAGAAAGAAAGTTTCTCTAAGAAGATATACAGAAGCAGAGCGCGAGAGAAGGTTATACACAACAGGGTGTACAAATTTTGGGAGAAGAATACTGTCAAAATAAACTGCTCGATTGTCATGGCAACGAATGAACAGTACCTTTATGTTTTACGTAGAACAGTGTTACATTTGCCCAGTACTATAAGACTTTTTCCCTCCAGCAGAAGGATGGTGTTGAGGAGGGAGGAGAGTGACGATGCGGTAAAGGCCTGGACTAATCCAAAGTTGCGTTCACATGTACACAGTGTTTCTGGAATAATTCTAGCGTTTGCCTCTCAGTATAATCAAGCTTTAGAGCAGATCCTAACTTGGTTTCCATTTTGGAGTTCTGAGACGTGGAAGAAGACAACAGTAAAAAAGGTGGTTGGATCCGATTTCGGGCAAAATCTGAGATTGTGTCCGCCACCACAGCATGGATCTTTTTCTTGATTGTGAACGTTTCCAGATCTCCAACTGCCCTCTGAGTTTGGTTTTAACTAGACTTTATTAAAATGCTGCTTTCCATTCAACATTTCTAAATAGACAGGATAAAAGAAGCATACTATCTCGGATACAATCTCACATAGTCCCTGACGTCACGATCCATCCAGCAATAAAATATTTTACAATAACTTGTAAGTAAATTTTAATCTGTTGTATGCAATAATAACTATGAGCTAATATATGTAAAATAATAAATGGCTTACTTTCCATTGCTCTCCGTATCAGCTTGTTGGACATATGCGGCAAATCTATGCAAATATTGATCATACGGCAAGATTGCATGAGTTTCAGCATTAAAGAAATTACTGTACCATATTCCCAACATGGCTAGTACAACGGGTACCTAAGAAAAAAAAAATGAGTAATTATTATTATTATTATTTTTAAAAAATATTTCATATAATTCAATATATCACTTACATTTCTGTCTGGTGGAGTGTTTCTGAAATGATTATCTATAAGATGTGCGCCAGCCAAAAATCTTTCAAAATTACAATAACCCATATACAAAGCTACTGAAAGACCAATAGAAGACCAAACTGAATATCTACCGCTGACCCAATCCCAAAATACAAACATATTTGCTTCATCAATCCCAAATTCTTTAACTTTTTCTTTGTTTGTGGATACAGCAACGAAATGTTTTGCAATAGTTCGTGGCTATAAAAAAAAAAAAAGTAATAAATTTATTAATTCATTTTTTAAAACAATATACATATGAATATTTCTTTAAATAAAATCCATAAAATTTATCTTACATCTTTCGCCGACTTAAGAAACCATTTCTTGGCTGATGTTGCATTCGTTATGGTTTCTTGTGTAGTAAAGGTTTTTGATGCCACTATAAACAACGTAGTTTCAGGATCTACTTTTTTCAACACCTCCGCTAAATGTGTACCATCAATATTTGAAACAAAATGTGCGCCCAAACCGACTGCATAAGGTTTCAAAGCTTCAGTAACCATTAATGGTCCCTGTGGGTGTTAAAAAATATATAAAAAAAGACCTCACAAAACTTTCTTTTACTTCAATAACAATTTTCATTTTAGATGCCTTTTTATTCTTAATACTAATTGCTTTCGGATCTTCATCCAACTACAAGAGTTTAACCTTAACTATTCAAGTTCATCGTATACCTCATAGCATCTTATATAATTAGAATTATAAATAAATTTAACTATCTGTAAACACATTTTACAGAATCTTTTTTTCTAGCTTTCAATTTCTCTGCCGCATACAATTGGGCTCTATTTTTTTTTTAACTTGAATATCTCAAAAATGAAAAGTCACAGGAAGCTCAAACACCACTGGATCAGACACGAATCAAACCCATCAGCAAAATCCATCAACCGAAAATGCGACTTTACTGAATGTTTTTTTTTTCTTTCAGCTTTTCGTGATTTTTTCGAAAACGGCTCCAACAATATTCTTTAAACTCTGTATACTATCTGCACACATAAGTACCTATCACATTTATTTGACACATTTTTGCGAGAAAACTGATTTTCGGGTGTACTGGGGGGAACAGCAGCGTTATGCTTTACTCAAAAGTACCACTGTATGGCTTTACCATCTATATAATATTAATTCACATTAGAAGTGTTAATAGAATTCCAAATTTAAAGAAAATACGTTTACCGGAAGTGCGATTTTACAGAATAAGATTTTGAGATTTTTAGAATTTTCTCGAAAACAAACACTTTTCTTTAAATTTGGAATGCTTGCTTCATAAATAGAAACATATTACTTTTATGGAAATATTTTTATGATAAAAGTGTTTTTAGGTGGTTCTGAGGACTCTGAGACGTTAAAATTCAAATTTGTCCATTATTAGCCTTGTGTACTATGTAATCATTCTCTACCTGCCTCAGTTGGCAGGTTGGAACTTGTCCCCCCACCAACTGTAAGTAATGTAATGCCTATTTTTTCAGGCGGGCTTAACGTCCAACTACCAAATTAGGTGTCGTGGACGGGGGCGGAAGCAACTACTTTACTATTAACATTTTTTAAACAAATATAAAATTTAGCAGTTATACCCTGGACCAGTGGCGGCTACTGGTATTCGCGATTGCGCGACTGAACCCCCCAGCTATTATAGATATGAAAAAAAAATAAAAAATTAAAAATAACAAATTATCATATGTTTATTACTTTCTCTTATTTTTATTTCGTATTTCAATTTCAAAAAATATTTTCATTTTTATTTATATTACTTTCAAACATTGGTCACCGCAAAAATTGAATGAATATAGCTTATAAAAATTGAATCCTGATATAGTTTCAATCAAATCCATGCGAATGAATGTGTTCGGTCGCGGCGCCTTTGAGGTGTATATTTCATTTTATTTCTCCATATTTCTATTTTATTTATTGCCCTGTTTATTATGTTGGACTTTAATCCCCTGCTACTTTCCAACCTATAATTTTTCTGTTTCTTCCTTCATCTTCCGCCGCGTTCCCACGCTTCCCCGCATTTTCCCTCTCTCTCTCTATTTTGGTGGTGGGATTGCCGGCACCTTTCATCTTCGGACTGCGCGCGTTATTTCCGTTTCCCTTACCCTTCAAACCTTCTGTATTCCTCAAAAACTTAACTCACTTCTCTTCTGTACATCGTCTGGTCAACAGTGTATTGTGCCGTTCTCTTCTCTGTCGCCCGTCTAGTTGACCTGAGTTACCGCTTCTTCTTCTGTGGTGTAGTGTTCATTTCGCCTGGTAAACTTGCTCCTTATACCTCGCCTAGTGAACGTGTGTTTGCCAGTGCCTTTACGTCACCTTAATAAGTTATTCGCCTTATTCGCGCCTTCGCGTTCAAATTAATTATTTACTGTCTCCGTGAGACGCAAGAATCTCTTTCCTCGTCACCAGTGAAGAATTACTCACCTTCCGCGCCTGGGTTCTTCTAGTACCATCAACCACTTTACCTGCTTCCACGAAGCACTCTAACCCCCCTTCCTCTCTCCTCAAATCTTTCTTTCGCCAAACTACACACATACATACGCACACCTGCACTCACACTGATTCACACACATACCCACCTCCTGCTTCTTCAGTCCGCCTATCACTTCAGCGTCAAGCCTTCAACTCATCACTCACCGTCAGCTAAGGGTAAGTCTCATTTTCATTTCTTTCCACTGTTGTTTCATTCCGCTTCTTGGCGTACGCTCGCCACCGCACCTTGGGTGTCTGCCGCGCAGACATTTTGGTCCTCCGGGCCGGATATAGCCCGGTTCTTCTCCTGATCGCCTACCATGGCCCCAAAAAAGCGTCTCCCCCTCGCGACTCCGCCGATGTCAGCAGCTGCCTTCGAGCGCCACACTCGGTTGGCTAAGGCGTTCTTCCTCAGCCAAATCGAGGAGCTGCTGGCGTTAAGGAAGGGGAACGCCCTTACGCCCGAATCCGCTCTTGTACGCGAGAACCTCCTGGCCAAGGAGTTCCGGACATTCCTTGAGGTCGTGGACCCCCTGAAATCTACAGATGAGCTCCCAGCCGGCCTCTCCGAGGATGCCTTCGACAACAGATGCCAAGACATCCGCCTCATTTACTTCCGGGCTCAACAAATCCTCGGCGAGGCCCGCCCTCCGCAATTAACCGCGCCTGTTTCCGCCAGCACTACTTCCTTCCACCCCTCTCCTCCTCCGCGCCTTCCCGTCATCCCCATTCCGACCTTCTCCGGGGACATCTGCCGCTGGGGGGAATTTCGCGCCTTATTTCAATCGATCGTCATCGACCAGACGTCGCTTTCCGATATCGATCGCCTGCACTATCTTCATGGGGTGCTAGAGGGCCCCCCCGCGCCATCATCGCCAATATCCCGTTAGTGGACGGTCAATTCGATCGCGCCTGGCACGCTCTGTGCACGGCGTATGATAACCGCCGGCACTTTGCCGAAACCCTCCTACAGCGCCTCCTCGAGGTTCCTTCCGGCACCCCCCTTTCGTCCGTCCAGAGCCTGGAACGGATACTCACTGGCCCTTTGGAAGCCGCTCACGCCCTATTGACCGTGGCCGCCCCAGATCTCGCTTCCTTCCTCATGTTTTCCTTGATCGCCCGCCACTTCGACGCCCAGACCCGGGAAGCGTTCGAACTCGAGCATGCGGCTGTCGAGTTCCCCACAGTCACGGACGTTACCGCCTTCCTGCAACGACGCCTACACGCCTTGCGCCTCATCCCCTCTGCCCCGCGTCGCACCACCCCCTCGTCGCCTCGCTCTCGCGACTCCGTTCCTTCTCGCCCTCCATCCCTGCTGCCGAGGTCGCCTGGCCTGTCCTCGCCTCCTCGCGCCGCCCGCACTCCCGGCCTCACGTCGCCTAAATCTACCACGGCGACTACATCTCCGTCGCGACCCCGCTCTACCCCCTTGTGCGCCTACTGCCGTGGCCCAGACCACACTATTCGTCAATGTGTGGCATTCAAATCAATGCCCGTGGGACGTCGCCGCGAGTTTGTTCTGAACCACCATGTTTGCCGGAACTGTCTGTCCGATGGTCACCTTCATCAGCGATGCCGCTCAGAACAGACGTGCCACCTGTGCCGACGTCGCCACCATACCATCTTGCATCTCCCTTCCCAACGCGTCCCCCCTCGTCATCCGTCTTCGCACGAGCCCTCAACCAGCCGACATCTCCAAGCCGACATCGCCACGCTCCTTCTGCGCTTTCGCCTTCACGCCTTCGTTTTCACCGCCGATATTCGGCAAATGTATCGCCAGATCCTTGTCGCTCCCGAGCAGCGGGATTTTCAGCGCATCATTTGGCGCTTCTCCGATCAGGACCCCATTTCGTCCTTCCGCCTAAACACGGTGACCTACGGCATATCCTCTGCGCCCTACCTCGCCCTACGCACCCTTCGCCAACTAGCGACTGATGAAGGGGATAAGCATCCCCACGCCCAGGCCACTCTCCTCCACGACGTGTACGTCGATGATGTGCTCACCGGCGCTTCGTCAGAGGCTGACGCCCAAGCCCTCCGCGCCCAACTGCAGCAGCTGCTCATGGCGGGCGGGTTCGAGTTGCGGAAGTGGGCTTCCAACTCTCCCGCCCTCCTGCAAGGCCTTCCGCCTGACCATTGTCGCCTCCCTCCGTCTGAGGACCCCCTCTGTCTGGACCGCGATCCGGTCCTCAAAATTTTGGGGTTAGGGTGGAACCCTACCGCCGACACCTTTTTCTACGCCGTCCGCCTAAGCACTCCCGCCTCCACCAAACGCGCCGTTCTTAGCCAGATGGCGCGCATCTTCGACCCCCTCGGGTGGCTCACTCCCGTCACCTTCCGCGCCAAATTGTTCTTTCGCCAGTTATGTCGCCTCCAACTGGAATGGGACCAAGCCCTTCCCGAGGAGCTCATCGCGCCTTGGCATAATTTTCAGAGTCACCTCCCGAATCTCGGCCACCTGCAAATACCGCGTCTATTGCCCGCCGTACATCCCTCATCTGTTCATCATTTTGTCGGATTCTGCGACGCCTCCGAATCCGGGTACGCCGCAGTCGTGTATCTCCACACCACTACGGCAACCGGCCATCACCACGTCCACCTCCTCACCGCAAAATCAAAGGTAGCCCCCAACAAAACCATCTCCTTACCGCGCCTGGAGCTTTGCGGTGCCCATCTCCTCGCCAAGCTGCTCCACGCCGTCAGCACACGCATGCTCCCCCATCTCGGCGCCTTCATCACCGCGTACTCTGACTCCACGGTCACTCTCGCCTGGATTCGCGGTGAGAGTCACCGGTGGAAGACCTTCGTCGGCAATCGTGTCGCCGAAATTCAAGATCTCCTTCCGCCTAACACCTGGCGCCATGTGCCCATCCGAGGATAACCCCGCCGACTGCGCCTCCCGCGGATTGCCGCCTCACCATCTGCAGGATCACCCCCTGTGGTGGAAGGGGCCCTCCTGGCTCGCCGCCGCTCCCGCCTCTTGGCCTCACACCCCCGCACCGGTTGATGAGACATCTATCGAACAGGAGGCCAAACCCCCCGCTTCGGTTGTGCTTGTCACCGCCCCTGAAGAAGACACCGTCTTTGACCGCTTTTCGTCGCTAGCGACGTTACAGCGCGTAACCCCCTACTGTCGGCGTTTCATCTTCAACTGTCGCCATTCTTCCACTCGCCGCACCGGATTCCTCACCGCCTCGGAGCTTCGCGATGCCACGCTCACCTTAATCCGCCTGGCCCAATCCCCGCACCTGGACAAAGAAATCCACGAGGCCCGTGATCCGCTATCTCGGCATCGCCTCGTGCGCCAGCTTCATCTCTTCGTGGATGATGAGCAGGTACTTCGCGTCGGCGGTCGTCTCTCCTCTGCTCCATTACCTTATGGTTTCCGCCATCCCGCCTTGCTTCCTAAGAAGCACCCGCTCACCCAGCTCATCATCGACGACGCCCACATCCGCCTTCTACACGCCGGTGCTCTCGCCACCCACGCCTATATCCGCCGCCATTACTGGATCCTGGATGGTCGCAATGTAGTCCGCCATCGCATCGGAAAGTGCAACCGATGCTTCACCGCCAAACCGCGCCCCGTCATCCAACCTATGGGTAACCTCCCCACTCAGCGCGTTACCTCCGCCACCGCCTTCACCGTGACCGGCGTTGACTTTGCCGGCCCATTCGCCATCTCTAGCGCCCGCCTCCGCGGCGCGGTGGTCACTAAAGGTTACTTGGTGGCGTTCATCTGCTTCACCACCAAAGCCGTACACTTCGAGATCGCGTCGGAGCTCTCTACGTCCGCCTTCCTTGCCGCCTTCCGCCGTTTCAGCGCTCGCCGTGGGCTCCCGACCACCATCTTTTCAGACAATGGCACCAACTTTGTCGGAGCCCACAACGAACTTCGGGAACTCGGTCGCCTGTTGGGTGATGAACGTCACCAACAAGCCGTCTGTCGCGCTGCCGCTTCCGCTGGCATTGAGTGGAGGTTCATCCCCCCGGCCAGTCCTCATTTTGGAGGCCTCTGGGAAGCGGCTATTAAGTCCGCCAAGCACCATCTCACCCGCGTCGTGGGTGACCAGCGCCTCACTTACGAGGAACTGCTCACTGTGACCACCGACGTTGAGGCGATCCTGAACTCGCGCCCTCTGTGCGCCCTCTCCTCCGACCCGAACGATCCGGAACCCCTCACGCCCGGCCATTTTCTGGTTTTCCGCCCTCTTACCGCGCCTCCTGAGCGCGATGTTACCGCCGTTAATATTAATCGCCTGTCCCGGTGGCACCTGACCCAGCGTATTCAACAGGACTTCTGGAAGCGCTGGCGTCAGGAGTATCTCCACACGCTCCAACAACGTGCCAAGTGGCTTCTTCCCGCTACGGAGGTCGCACCCGGCACCGTTGTCATCGTTCACCAGGACAATGTTCCGCCGCGCCAATGGCCTTTAGGCCGCATCATCGTCCTCCATCCCGGCCGTGACTCCGTCAGTCGCGTCGCTGACGTTCATACCGCTTCCGGCATCCTACGCCGGTCACTCGCCAAACTCTGTCCGCTCCCTACGCAATGAACACTGAAGCCAAGTCTTCAGGGCGGGCGGCATATTCGGTCGCGGCGCCTTTGAGGTGTATATTACATTTTATTTCTCCATATTTCTATTTTATTTATTGCCCTGTTTATTATGTTGGACTTAAATCCCCCGCTACTTTCCAACCTATAATTTTTCTGTTTCTTCCTTCATCTTCCGCCGCGTTCCCACGCTTCCCCGCATTTTCCCTCTCTCTCTCTATTTTGGTGGTGGGATTGCCGGCACCTTTCATCTTCGGACTGCGCGCGTTATTTCCGTTTCCCTTACCCTTCAAACCTTCTGTATTCCTCAAAAACTTAACTCACTTCTCTTCTGTACATCGTCTGGTCAACAGTGTATTGTGCCGTTCTCTTCTCTGTCGCCCGTCTAGTTGACCTCAGTTACCGCTTCTTCTTCTGTGGTGTAGTGTTCATTTCGCCTGGTAAACTTGCTCCTTATACCTCGCCTAGTGAACGTGTGTTTGCCAGTGCCTTTACTTCACCTTAATAAGTTATTCGCCTTATTCGCGCCTTCGCGTTCAAATTAATTATTTACTGTCTCCGTGAGACGCAAGAATCTCTTTCCTCGCCACCAGTGAAGAATTACTCACCTTCCGCGCCTGGGTTCTTCTAGTACCATCAACCACTTTACCTGCTTCCACGAAGCACTCTAACCCCCCTTCCTCTCTCCTCAAATCTTTCTTTCGCCAAACTACACACATACATACGCACACCTGCACTCACACTGATTCACCCACATACCCACCTCCTGCTTCTTCAGTCCGCCTATCACTTCAGCGTCAAGCCTTCAACTCATCACTCACCGTCAGCTAAGGGTAAGTCTCATTTTCATTTCTTTCCACTGTTGTTTCATTCCGCTTCTTGGCGTACGCTCGCCACCGCATCTTGGGTGTCTGCCGCGCAGACAGAATGAATGAATGATGTGAAAAAAATAATTTGTTTGTCAAATCCGAGGAGAATCGAACATAAAATAATAGGAACGTATATCAGTATAGGAGCTCACTCTAATGTGTTGTTTAATGTATTGTGCATTTTTGTACGATTGTAGGTATAATGCGTGCATATATCAGGAGATGTATAAAGTGTAGGAAACAGGGGGTTCACAATTTGGTATCGCGCTGGAGAATTTAATATATATATATATATATATGTATATATAAAAACATTTCTTTGTGTTAGTGGAGAAACGTGTGTTTCCTATTAACTTTTTAAAATAAGAGTGGGGGATTCTTGCGCGATGAACGTTGAATACTAGCTAGCTGTAGTTGAACGAAATTACCCGATCTTATCCGAAGTTAGTTGCACATTCGATATTGCCCTGTAACGGCCGTTCGTTATTTTTTTGTGCGATGTGGCCTCTGCCAAAGTGTGAATTTTTATATTTTTATCAAGCTTTTGGATTCGAATTGGTTTATTTTTTTAAGTAATTATATTTTATATATTTTTCTATATTTATATTATTATATTTCTAAATATTATTTTTACATTAGATAAAGTTTTAAACATTTTTTCATTCCTTCTGTTTTCAATTTATCATGTCACAATCTGTAGCAATTAATAGTGTTGAATATTTAATTAAAAATTCGGATAATTTAACTTACGAAGATAGAATTAGGATTAAAAATGCCGGTCCCCCGCGTCCCAACTTAATCATTAATACTAATTACAAAAACAGATAATTTAAAAAAAAAATGTTGAACCCCCACATATCCAAGTCAGGAGCCGCCACTGCCCTGGACTCGTACTGGGGTCCTCCCACTTACAAGTCCACGCCCATAACCACTACACCCGCCCCTCCCACCAACTGTATGTTTAATATGAGCAAAATTTGAAATTTAAAGAAAATTTTCAAATGTTCATATGTATAACTGTATTTAGAGACATTCGTGTGTTTCTCACCAGATTTTTAATAATAATAATAATAATAATAAAAATAATAATAATAATTACAATTTTCAAATCCAAATAAAATTACGAAGAAATTAAAGAAAAAAAATTGAGTTGATTCTCGTAGTTTTTTAAAATGAACATACTAAAAACCCAGGAAACTGAAGGTGATAAAAGAAAATAAGGCCTAATATTAAATACGCCGTTATTGAATTTCAAAACAGCATGTTTCACATAAATTAATGTGGGAACCGATTGTGACTCTCCTATAAAGATTTCAATAAAAATGACCTACTTTCTGTATTTTGTACTGAAATATTAAGTTATTTTTGGGAAAATTTTCTGGTATTATACTGCCAAAGTAAGATGAACAAATTAATCATTCCATATTTCAAAAACAATAACTGCTTCTGCGAAACAATTAAAATACTTACAAGTTCGCTGCCACCAATTCCGATGTTTACAACATCCTGAATTGGTCTTCCGGTATAACCTTTCCATTCTTTGTTGTGCACCTAGATTAAATAAATATATAATAATAAGTTTTCAATAGTTTTGAAAATAAATAAAAGAAAAAATTATTATTACCATATCGCAGAAATATTTAATATGTGCTAAAGCATCATTCACATCTTTCATTACATCTACACCTTCAACCATGATTGGTGTATTAGACATATTTCTTAATGCTGTATGTAGAACTGCCCTGTTTTCAGTGGTGTTTATAGCCTTGCCAGTGAACATATCCTCCACTGCATCACTTAAATTTCTTGCTCTAACCTGGAATGCGAAAATTTTATCAGTATTTATTGATGGAAGGTTTGAAAACTTTCATACTGGCATTATTGATAGTGAACAACGAAACAATAATAATCAAACGACATTTTTGAATGAAACGTGGTGATCTCCTTTCTCCCTAGAACACCTCTAAAGTCATTTGGGGCGGAGGGATTTTAAATAAAAGTGAAAGTTTACAAAAGTGATTAAAGAAAATCGTCAAGGTCGTAATAAAGAAAATTGCAGAAAAAATGAAGAAAAAAAACTTTCACCAAAGGCACATTTTCGGTCAACCGGTGTCTCTCTCTTCAAACTTGAAATTTTCACAAAACATTAAACTCTTACTTAATGTAGGATAGAATCGTATAATAACTGAAATGCTACTTTTGACGAACGCCTAACAACGCCTGCTCACCAAAACTCCCTCAAATGTACGTTTCAGAAAAAATTATTCAAATACAAGAGACTGATCATTATGTGAACTGTTAATATGTAAAGTGTTGGAGTCAAAAATCGCTGCAAAAAACCATTTGGTAAAAGCGCATTCCAAGTTGAGGATACCTTCATGGCGGATGCGTTGTAGTGCCCAATCGGAATACCTTTAAACAATTTTTCGTTTATGAACTAAGGGATATTTTATTATCTCCCACTATTTTAAAAAAAAAAAAAAAAAAAAAAAAATCACAAAATTGAAAACCCACGAGCTATTAAAAGAATAATACCAAATTTTAATTATTACTTTCATAATTTAAGCTTAATTCCTGTAGCAAACAAACTCTAAAAAAAAGTGTTTTTTTTTTTGGCTTACCAGTTTAAAAAGATGATCCATTACTTCATCGTTAACTCGGTTTTTAGAGAAATCAACGAATATTGGACCATCATTGGGCGTGTCAATTTTAAGGCTGAAAAATAATAATATAAAATGAAAAACTATAATATGAAACATGCAAATCTTCTTCTTTTTGAAAAAGACAGATGTGATATCCACTTTTGCTTAATTTTTTTTGTTATATATGTTATCGGCATTCTGCAAAATGCCTAGGCATTTCATATAATACCTACAAACGTTAGGCAATGTAGAATTTATCCCATTACTCTAATTTGCCTAGGCTTTCTACACGTTAAGAAATTATCCAAATAACTGGTCCCGGACCATGAGGCAGCAGCGGATGAGGGCGTGGTAGAGCTTCCTGTGGCGAAGTAGTCCTTGAAAATGCTGCATGTGCCTGACAATTCCACTCCGATATGGCGCGTAAGAGCCGGCATCAAATAAGCTCTGCCCAACAAGGGGAAATAGGTCTCTGAAAGCCGTAGTAAGGCAGCTTATCTAGGGGATCCTCCCCGAAAAAAAGGAACCACGTCCTCCAGGGTTTTGGGGTTGCAGGGTGGGCCACTCCCCGCCTGCAGAAAAGCTATACATGCTAAAAAAGGTCACAAAAGGAACACCGTAGAGGAGGAGATGGCCGGTAGGAGTCTGAGGGATGCAGATCGGAGAAACAGGAAGGTATGGAGAGAGGAAGTGACCTGACGGCAACCCAAATGAAGGGAGATGCCGGTTAAGTAAGCAAGTATTCTTTTCTTTGTGGCACTGCTATTACATACTCAAATGGCTCACCCAAACAAAGGAATACCCTCCGCCAGAATTACCAAGCACGGTAGTGCTTGAAGAATTGGCCAAAAGCAAGAAACTTTGGCCAAAAACTTTTAAACGTACTTGAGTTTTCCTTAAGATGTTTCTATGGTATACGCCACTAGGGTTTACTTTGGTGGGCTCGATGGAGATATCAAAAAGGAAGATTTAGAATTCGAATTTAAGAAAATATGAAAAATTAATCAGCGTTTAAGTTGTATACACACTCCTGGGTTTGCTTTCATTAATTTGAGAAAGATCCATTGCTGAAGCGGCTTACAACGAGTTGAAAACAATTCAGAACTTCTGGGAGCAAAGCTCCCTCCGATGGGAATTTCAAGAGATTACTGTTTCTGATAGATTATGTGCAGCGAAGCAAAATAGGAAAAACAGCGCTTTATTAGACAGTGAAATAAATGGCTAGAATAAAGAAATGTTATAAGAATGCGACCCCAGACTATATCTTAATTGCTTCCACAGATTATATCTTTGTTTGAGTAGCACTAACATTTTTAGATAAATCTGGTTTCATTATAATCACCGCTGGTGAAACCCATTCAACTGGTTCTACATTTAGATCCGTCTGTTTCAGGACTGGATCTGTTTGTTCCAAGACTAATATCCTAAAAATGTAGATAAAGCGCTGCTCAAACAAAAATTGATTAGGGTTAAAGGGAAAAGACTGCAGAACTTTGAAAAGGAGAAGAGAAGGAGGTGAAGGAGGTTAACGGAAAAGATTTCGAGCCAGGCAAAATAAGAGTGGAGAGCTATAGGGTACTTTTAAAATGGAAGTGTACATCGGAAATATACCGACCAACTGAAGAAGTAAGGATAAAAAGCGAGACTCCCCAAAGGGAGAGAAAATGTAGGATAATTTAAATTTTTCAGTTATATATATAAAAGCATATGGTTTGTTTTACATATGAATTACGAAAAACAAATGTTTATTTCAAATTGTAAAATAAAGCACTGTGTATTATTTTATAAATTTTCATTGCACCAACAAAAATTACAAGAGAAAAAAATCGTATTTGATTTTGAATGATGTGTATTTCAAGAAAAAAAAGCAGTACTATGCTAGGTTATTGACCTTGTTAAAATGTTAATTTGGGATTTAGGTCAATGAAGAAAAAGATGTAATGGAAGTTACGTCACAAGAACCCGGAAGCCTCTTTTTAAAAACAGATATATTTAATAAGAAGTTACAATTATAATACACAAGTTACTTTAATAGTTTAGCACTATAATATAATACACTGAAATAGAAGTTAACGGTCTGGTGGTGAACTTAGAACTGCCTGCCTGCTGGTTGGTGGCTGTATTTATATAAAATCGTCTTCCGCTGACTCAGCACTGGTACTTTTCCGAGAGATGTGTCATAACTCCTCCCTCCTTAAGTTTGGAGCTCCTGCGACAACTGGCATGGAAGTCCAGGGTAGATTTGTAGTGGTGTAGGTCTTAGCTGGTCTCCTTCTGTCGATCCTGGTTTAGCCTTCTTTCTGAGGATATAGAAAACATACAGGAGGAGAGGCAGTAGTAGAAGTATTGGGAGGAAGATAAGGTAATAGAGGTGTGTCGTGCCACTGGGTACGTCCTCTAGCAGCTCCAGTGGTTCCATCTGTAAATTGATCCTGTGGAGGTCTTCGAAGGATATATTTCTGTTGGTGTGTGAGAATACTTGCGCAGTGATTGTGACGCTCCTTGAGTCTCTGTATATTGGTATTGCTTTGCTGTCCAGTAGAGTCTCACCTTGGTTTAGTTTTATTAGGCTAGTATTAGTTAAGAACATGGTGTCGTTGTGGTGGTCCTTGTTTATTACTATTCTGTTGGTTCTGAAAGTTAGGAAGTGGTCTATGAGGTTGATATACTTAATGAATGGCGCGCTTGACGTGTATATTGTCTTGCATGCTGAGAGGTTGATGTTGGATATGATCTGGCGAATACAGTCGTCCTGGATGATGGTCTTGTTGCGGCAATATATATCACCGTTGATGTCTTCACAGGTGGCTGTAAATAACTCATCTTGGAGGCGTAGGATCAAAGGAGGATGGACATGAATTGTCATAAGGTGGTTGTCTTTTTCTACAGGGTAGGATAAGAGGAAGTACATTTCGAAGGAGGAGGTTTTTAGGGGAACGCTAATGAAGTAGTAGATACTCCAGGTTTTTATTGAGCAGTGTACCCTGCTTAACTGCCAGAGTGCCTCGATGTCTGCTGTTATGAACGTGATATTGTGGGACTTTTGTAATGACTCGAGATCTTTAAGAGAGAAAATACTAGAATGTATGCTGTTTAACCTACAGAATTCTAGAGAGTTATCCACGTCGTCAATCTTGTTGGCAAGAAGGATCAAGTTAAAGAGAATCGAATTGAATTGTTGATTTAGTTCAACTTGGCTGATTATAGGGTTGGAGAAGAAGGTAGTCATTTTGTCATTGTTAGTCCGTATAATTTGTATGTCGTGATTGAATTCTTCGATTACTTTTTTGTTTATTGCCATCTGGCTTTTAGGTTGTTTTGGAGGTGAAAACTGTTACGTTCGATCGTGTTTATAATTTTGTCGTACCTTTCCTTGTCGTCACTGTCCATGTTTCCGGTTAGCCAGGATATGGCCTTACCTAGGCCGTTAATTAGTCCCCGTTTGGGTCTGGATTTGTTGAGAGTTAAATGATCTAATTTGTTGCGAAGATAATAATAATATTTAAAGAATGCTTTTATCTGTGGAGTCCGGCTGTGATGATAAGTTGTGCTGATTATGTTATACGTCTTATCTAGTTCTATATCCAATAGTTGTACGTTTGTGCTGTGTATGAAAGTATAATATTTATCTATGACGTAAACTGGGTTATGCGTCACTGGCAGAATTCCCGGGCCCTGACTCAGATCTGTTATCTGTAAACTGTCGGCTACATTCCCCGCCGTCAGCAGTTGCAGTATGCGTATTATTGCCGTTAGTATGTGGGATGCGTGATTCATCGTTCTTATCTGTAACAGGAAGAGTTTGTTGTGTAAATTTTCTAGGTCTTTTTAATAGATTAGGATGTACTTTAAAAGATTTCCTTTGCGTGGTTACTACTTTAGTTTTTCGAGAATAATTTCCTCGTTTGAATTTTGGTTTAGCTTTGCCATATTGTTTGTCGCGTATGTAAATTTCGCCTTCCGGTATTTTATGTTTTCCCTAGTCTGGTTTAGTCTATTAGTTCGTGTCTCTTTTTCTTTCTCGATAATTTCTTTAATAGCGCGGGATACCAATTCCCTGTCTTCATGGTATTCTTTAACTTTTTGTTCTAAAACCTGGTCTTGTGCGTAAGTGGTGGTTTGGATTCCGAAGGTGATGTCGTTCGGCGTCATTTTGAGGTTAGAAACTATGGAGTTGTTGTAGGCTATAAGTCCTAGTCTGAGGATTTTATTGAGAGTGTAGTCTTTTCCGTGTTTGATTATATTTAGAATTTCAATTAGTGTGTCCGTTGGAGTCTGAATGGTTTGGGGTAGTAAAGTGAATGTCTATGTTATTGTATTTTAGAAAGTTTTCGACTAGTCCATTTTTAAATTCTGTTCCGTTGTCAAATTGAATTGTTTTAGGGCAAGGGAATAAACTTAGATAGTGTTCTAGAGAGTTGACGATTTCGTGGGCAGAGGAGGTTCTAATTGGGTAACCGTATAGTTTTTTGGAGAAGCAGTCAATGAGTGTAAATATTTGCTTCCCGTCGTAATGTAGTATGTCTCCTTGTAGTCTCTCGAAAGGTTTGGAAGGAGTGGGGGTGATTTCGTAAACTTGTCTAATTGGTCTGCGTTCGTACTTAACTTCCTTACAGAGGGAACAGTTGTTTATTACTTTTGTTATCTGTTCTAACATTTTTGGCCAGTAGTAGCGTTTAGTTAGGGATCTGTATACTTCGTGTATGCCACGGTGTGCAGTTTTACCAACGTGATAATTTTGAATAGTTTCTTCTTGTTCCGCGGGGTCGGTTATGTCTAGTCTTTTTGTATAGTAGCGTTTAATTTTGACTGTTGGGAATTTGTCTTTTATTATGTCGGACAGGTGGGCAAAGATTTGGTCATATATCTGTTCGTCAATGGAGTCTTCGATAGGAGGGGAACACAGGACGCCGTACGTATGATTTGGTTGTAAGTATTCTAGGCAGTATTCGTCTATGTCGTTAGAGTATGGGTACCTGGTGTACCAATTGTAACGAGTTTTATTAAAAGGTCTGTTGATCGGAATTTTCGTCTCGGGGTTGCCTCTAGTTAGAATAATTTGGAATTTTTCCACGTTAATGCAGCGGGTTCTGTCGTCAATTATTTTAATTTGGCTGTTAGAGGATTCTTGAGAGTGTTGGGTTTGTAGGCTTTCGTTATCGTCTCCGGCGTTAATGTTTTCGTTTTCGGCGGTAGTGTTTCCGTTGTCGTCTTCGGCGTTAATGTTAAGGGCTCTGGCTAAGTCTTCTAGGATGTCGTCGCTATTTTCAGGTGAAGGGGCAGAAAGGAATTCAGTTAGGACTTCTTCTGGGTTTGGAGAGGCGGTTTCTAGGGCGTTAAGGTGTTGTTCCTCTGGTGGGTTTCGCGATAGTGCGTCTGCTACTACGTTAGTCTTTCCTTGGACGTACTTAACGTCAAAGTCGAAGTCGGCTAGTTGTAATTTCCAGCGGATAAGTTTAGAGTTTGGTTCTTTTAGATTATGTAGCCACTGTAGAGGTTTGTGGTCCGTCTGTATGATAAATTTACGTCCGTATATGTAAGGTCTGAAATGTTTGCACGCCCAAACGATAGCTAATAATTCTTTCTCTATTGTAGAGTAATTCTCTTCTTGTTTGTTTAATGTGCGGGAGGCAAAGGATATGGGGAGGTCTTTTCCGTCAATGTTTTGTGATAGGACGGCTCCTATCGTAGTTGGAGGCGTCTGTTGTAAGGGTAAAAGGTTTATTGAAGTTAGGCAATTGTAGGATAGGGCTGTTCTGTAGGAGGGATTTTAGGGTGTCAACGGCTTGTATGTAACTATCGTCAATTACTATGTCCTTGTCTTTTCTTAGTGAGAGGGTTAGAGGTCTGGCTATCTTGGCGTAGTTCTTAATCATTTTACGGTAGTAGCCAGTAAGTCCGAGAAATTGTTTGATTTGTTTCTGAGTCTTGGGAAGTGGAAATTTAGCGATGGCGTCTAGTTTGGCAGGGTTAGGTTGTATACCCTTGTCGGAGATGATATGTCCTAGGAAGAGAAGTTCGCGTTTAAAGAATTCCGTCTTGTCAAGTTGAATTTTTAGATTGTGTTGTCTGAGTTTGTCAAAGACTGTCTTAAGGTGCTTTATATGTTCGTCCAAACTGTCCGAAAAGATAATAATGTCGTCCATGTATACTAGTACATTGGGGATCCTAGAAAAGAGGGAATTTACGGCTCTTTGGAATGTGGGAGGCGCATTCTTAAGCCCGAAAGGCATGCGCAGGAATTCGTAATGTCCGCTTTCAGTCGAGAATGCTGTCTTGGGCACTGATTCGGGGTCCATTTCGATTTGATGGAACCCTGAAGCTAAGTCGATTGCTGAGAAGTACGTCGCGCGTCCTATTTTACCGAATAAGTCTTCAATATTAGGAAGGGGGAATTTGTCTTCGATTGTCTTGTTGTTAAGTTTGCGATAGTCTATGACCATTCTTATTTTCTTTTTACCGGAAGCGTCTGGTTTCTTTGGTACTACCCAGATTGGGCTGTTGTAAGGGGAATTCGAATGCTGTATTATTTTATTTTCTAGTAGTTTGTCCACTTCAACCTGTACGTCTTTCCGATATATTTCCGGGTATCTGTAATTTCGCGTGTATACGGGGTTTTCGTCAGTCGTTCGAATTTTATGTTTCAGTAAGTCCGTGCAGCTTAGTTTGTCATGCTCTCTTTTGATTATTTGGGGGTAGTCCTTTAGTAGTTCTATTATTTTATTTTTTTCCTCTGAGTTCATGTGCTCAGTTCTTATTAATTTCGGAATTTCATTTTTTATTTCTCTTAACCTACGTTCGTCGGACATTTCGGGACAATTGGTCATTACTACGTCCGGTATGCTTAAACTAATTTCCTGCGGTTCGTCGACATCCATAGGTTCAGGGCAAATGGCCATGACTTCTTTGGATTCAACTTCGCACAAGATTTTATTATTCCTAACGCTATAGAGGCCTTCTTTAATTGTGACCTTGTCATTTATTTTTATATTCTCGTTAATTAATCCGTTTTTTAACTCTTTATTTTTTATCGGAAGTTCTATAAAATTAACTCCCTGTTCTAATTTTATTTCGTTTAGTTTGTCTTCCGGGATGTCAAGTGTAAATTTTAAGGGGATCGTACCCTGAGGGTAAGAAAGGATATTTTTGTTTAAGTCTATGCTCATTCCTAGCGCTTGCATAGTTTTGTGTCCTAGTAGTATGTCATACTTGTCTGAAAAGGGGTATAGGTGGAATTTAGTGTCTAACTTTACGTGAAAAGTGTCTTGTATGTTGAGAGTGCAAGATTGTTCTCCCTTCCTTTTTCCTGCGGGTGTCGTTATTATGAATGGGTCGTTAGATAGTGTTACGTCAGTCGGGACGACGCTAGGATTTATGTAGTTTTCGGCTGATCCGTTGTCAACGAGCCATTTTCGTCCGTGTCTGTCTTCGAAGTGTGGGAGAGACTTGTCTACTAGGTTTAGATTGTATTCGGGGGGCCTTCTTGGCTCCCGTGGCCAATGTCTAAAAAATGATCAAATTTTTCAGTGATTTTTTCAAGAGAATTTTCTAGTCGGGAAATCCTGTCATCGTATGTTGTGCCGGGTTCCGAATAATTTTCCTGCTGACAGTGAGTCAGTTCATGCGGTGAGATGTAATCTTTGAACCTGGGTCTGCCTGCAGTACGCATAGACACAGTGTTTTGCGAGAAGTAACCAGGAGGTAGTCTGGGTCGATTGAAGGGGTGTTCAGGATTGTTTGGGTGATTCGGATGGTAGGATTGTCCGACGTTCGGTCGTTGAGGTTGGGACTGATAACGAGAGGTCTGGGGAGTAGGCTCTATAGGTTTGGGATTATATTCGATTGGTTTGTACTGGTAGCTAGGGGCTTGAGCCATGGGGACGCGTGGTGCGAAGTGTTGTGGGCTTGGTCTGTAAGTGTATTGTTGTCTGTAAGGTTGTTGGTATTGGTTGTACTTTCGAAATGGTTGGTTGGGTCTTTTAGGACCGTGAGGGGAGCTTAGGGAGGCTATGATGAAGGAACATTTGTTGTAAATAATATTTCGTACTTCGTCCAAGGTGCTAGGATCGAAGATCATAATGTGGTTACTTAGTGTAGGGGGCAGGCATTTATAGATGTGGAAAATTATTTCTTTGTCAACCCTAGTTATTAGTTGTTTCAACGCGTCTGCCGTGAGTCCGTCTAGCTTAAGTCTAATATAAACTAAATTGCGTAATTCCTGGATCCGATTGACGAAGTCAATGGGAGACTCTCTAGCATTCATTTTGGTTTGTAAAATCTCATCCTTAAGTATTTCGTAAGATCTAGAGTCCGCAAAGCTTTCTTTTAGGTACTTTAATAAATTTAATAAATGGTCCACGCTATGTGAAAGAAGTATATTTCTAGCGGGACCTAGCAGTCTACTCTTGACTTTTATAAAAAGGATGTTGTGGTTATAATCTCGTTCAATGATATTTTCTGCGCAGACTGTGGCGAAGGCACTCTCAACAATCTCGCAGAAGAACGCTAGCTCGGAAGGGTTGCCGTCAAAGTAGGGAATGTGGTCGTAGTCCTCTTTGGAGATTTTGTAATTTATTTGGGCCATTTCAGGGATTGTTTCTGTGGGGAGAACTAGTTTGGAGGGTTTAAGGACAGATGAGCTACTTACGCCTTTTAGTCGTGGTTGTTGTTTCGCCAGTTTGCTTTTCTTCTTCTTCTGAGGATGGTCCTGGTTCTTGTAGGTGGGGGTGCTGCGAATAAGCCACTGATGTGGGAGCTTCAAGTCTTCTTCGAGACAAATGGTCGCAAGTGAGACAAGTGGTCGCACTAGACTTAAGCCTTCGCAGTCCCTGTTCGGGCGCCAGTTACGTCACAAGAACCCGGAAGCCTCTTTTTAAAAACAGATATATTTAATAAGAAGTTACAATTATAATACACAAGTTACTTTAATAGTTTAGCACTATAATATAATACACTGAAATAGAATTTAACGGTCTGGTGGTGAACTTAGAACTGCCTGCCTGCTGGTTGGTGGCTGTATTTATATAAAATCGTCTTCCGCTGACTCAGCACTGGTACTTTTCCGAGAGATGTGTCATAACTTGGATATAATTGTAAAATGTACTATTAATGTACAATTTAATTCGTCCTGAAGAAGAATCTATACAAGAGTCGGACAGTTGTCAAGGCAGTAATTTGCCTTCATTGAACAAACCACAAAGAATTAAAACCATAGCTATTAATAAGGCTGATCCCATGAAAATATAAATTCTATATTCTCCTAGCAAATTTAAGGAAATATGTTTTTTTTAAATTTAAATATAAGGAAATATGTTATTTTTCATTCTTCCATTCAATAAAGATGAAAGAAATATGCTTTTATAAAAAAATTGCTTTTAATCGTACTTATTTAGAATCCTGAAAATCTACTTTCACTTATAAAAATATAGAATATTCAAATTACACGCTGGCATAACATTAATGCAACCTTCCTCTTTAATATGTAAGGACAAATTAGACCAATTTTATACAAAAATAAAGAAATTTTTAACCTGTATTTCTCAAATCTTGAAGGATCTTGTTCAAAAAGTTCATTGATGTTAATTTTGCTTCCAAATCGGCGGTGATATTCTTGTAATTTTAAAAATATTGGTTCACTTGACAATTTCACTTTCGATTCCATTTTTGATAACACTTTCAATACGGCGGTCAGTCTCATGGGTGTTTAAAAATAATTACTAATTTAGTCAGCGTAGATTAAACTCCATTAATCTTTTGAAATTAAGTTAAAAATATTCTGTTAAAAGAACCTTCAAGGATGAGAGTCACTTTAATTATTCATTAAAAATAATATTAATTAAATATTTCTTTTGTTTTATTAGATCATTATTCTATGTAACACGCATACAAACAAAAATAAATTAATTAAAATCTTATTCCGATCAGCTGGTGTACCTTTGTAAGTGAATGTGTACTTGATTTTTGTGCGATAAATTAATAAGTTTTTCTGTGGTTAATGTGAATAACTAATTGTATAAATATTAACTTTTATTAATGTTTGTTTCCTTTTTATTAATGGACACCGAAAATGGTATGAAAGACAATTGTATATATTGTAAATAGTGTGTAAATAGTTCGTATTTTTTGTAGGTTAAGCGTTATTTTAGTTTTATTTTAAAATTTATATTAATTGGACATTTGGTTTAGATAGTGGCCACATGGCGCGCTGGCAACAGCCTAATACATCAGGCATTGAATCACATGATTCAATAAATGTCTTTTCTGAAATAATAAAAATAATAATAATTGTACATCAAGTATAATTGCTAAAACTACTAAAAGACCCAGTAATTTAATTAAAGAAGTAATAATGACGAAAAAATAAAACAAAAACTACAATTTCTAATAAAACTATGAAAGAACTAAGTAAGAAACTCACGCGTGCTCAGTCTCTTCAATCACTAAGTGAGTCCAGTGCATACAACAGCCAACCTGGGCCATCTCTAATGAGATCCCAACCTACTGCAGCTCCAAACTTCTGCACTCCCAACCCATTTGCTCCGTTAAGCATTAACGACGGTGAGCAGATGCCTGGGGAGATCACACCACCCAAGGAGAGAAAATCACCGAAACCTCCTCCAATATTTATTAGCAATGTCAATAATTATATGGACTTCTGTAGAGCACTTACTGAGCTTCTTGGTCCCTCGTCCTTCGATTGTAAATCTCGTGTGGACAATGTTATGCTGTCCACTAAGACAGTCGATGGTTACAGAGAAGCAATAAAGTACCTCCAAGAAAATAGAGCACAGTACCACACATACCAATTGAAAACTGATAAAGCCTTCAGAGTGGTGCTTAGAAATCTTCACCACACAATACCTACGGAGCACATCAAGCAAGACCTTGAGGAGATGGGCCACAGAGTAAGGAGCGTCACAAATGTGAAGCATCCAGGGACAAAAGCGCCACTTCCCCTATTTTTCATTGACCTCGAACCTAAAGAAA
>JAAEAF010013840.1:0-76051 GCA_011037195.1 Triatoma infestans | reverse complement strand
TTCTTTAATTGTGACCTTGTCATTTATTTTTATATTCTCGTTAATTAATCCGTTTTTTAACTCTTTATTTTTTATCGGAAGTTCTATAAAATTAACTCCCTGTTCTAATTTTATTTCGTTTAGTTTGTCTTCCGGGATGTCAAGTGTAAATTTTAAGGGGATCGTACCCTGAGGGTAAGAAAGGATATTTTTGTTTAAGTCTATACTCATTTCTAGCGCTTGCATAGTTTTGTGTCCTAGTAGTATGTCATACTTGTCTGAAAAGGGGAATAGGTGGAATTTAGTGTCTAACTTTACGTGAAAAGTGTCTTGTATGTTGAGGGTGCAAGATTGTTCTCCCTTCCTTTTTCCTGCGGGTGTCGTTATTATGAATGGGTCGTTAGATAGTGTTACGTCAGTCGGGACGACGCTAGGATTTATGTAGTTTTCGGCTGATCTGGTGTCAACGAGCCATTTTCGTCCGTGTCTGTCTTCGAAGTGTGGGAGAGACTTGTCTACTAGGTTTAGATTGTATTCGGGGGGCCTTCTTGGCTCCCGTGGCCAATGTCTAAAAAATGATCAAATTTTTCAGTGATTTTTTCAAGAGAATTTTCTAGTCGGGAAATCCTGTCATCGTATGTTGTGCCGGGTTCCGAATAATTTTCCTGCTGACAGTGAGTCAGTTCATGCGGTGAGATGTAAGCTTTGAACCTGGGTCTGCCTGCAGTACGCATAGACACAGTGTTTTGCGAGAAGTAACCAGGAGGTAGTCTGGGTCGATTGAAGGGGTGTTCAGGATTGTTTGGGTGATTCGGATGGTAGGATTGTCCGACGCTCGGTCGTTGAGGTTGGGACTGATAACGAGAGGTCTGGGGAGTAGGCTCTATAGGTTTGGGATTATATTCGATTGGTTTGTACTGGTAGCTAGGGGCTTGAGCCATGGGGACGCGTGGTGCGAAGTGTTGTGGGCTTGGTCTGTAAGTGTATTGTTGTCTGTAAGGTTGTTGGTATTGGTTGTACTGGTTTGGCTTTCGAAATGGTTGGTTGGGTCTTTTAGGACCGTGAGGGGAGCTTAGGGAGGCTATGATGAAGGAACATTTGTTGTAAATAATATTTCGTACTTCGTCCAAGGTGCTAGGATCGAAGATCATAATGTGGTTACTTAGTGTAGGGGGCAGGCATTTATAGATGTGGAAAATTATTTCTTTGTCAACCCTAGTTATTAGTTGTTTCAACGCGTCTGCCGTGAGTCCGTCTAGCTTAAGTCTAATATAAACTAAATTGCGTAATTCCTGGATCCGATTGACGAAGTCAATGGGAGACTCTCTAGCATTCATTTTGGTTTGTAAAATCTCATCCTTAAGTATTTCGTGAGACCTAGAGTCCGCAAAGCTTTCTTTTAGGTACTTTAATAAATTTAATAA
This sequence comes from Triatoma infestans, assembly GCA_011037195.1. Classification (NCBI taxonomy): domain Eukaryota; kingdom Metazoa; phylum Arthropoda; class Insecta; order Hemiptera; family Reduviidae; genus Triatoma; species Triatoma infestans. Next base: position 74,648 of record JAAEAF010013840.1, on the reverse strand, counting down.
ATGGTCCACGCTATGTGAAAGAAGTATATTTCTAGCGGGACCTAGCAGTCTACTCTTGACTTTTATAAAAAGGATGTTGTGGTTATAATCTCGTTCAATGATATTTTCTGCGCAGACTGTGGCGAAGGCACTCTCAACAATCTCGCAGAAGAACGCTAGCTCGGAAGTGTTGCCGTCAAAGTAGGGAATGTGGTCGTAGTCCTCTTTGGAGATTTTGTAATTTATTTGGGCCATTTCAGGGATTGTTTCTGTGGGGAGAACTAGTTTGGAGGGTTTAAGGACAAATGAGCTACTTACGCCTTTTAGTCGTGGTTGTTGTTTCGCCAGTTTGCTTTTCTTCTACTTCTGAGGATGGTCCTGGTTCTTGTAGGTGGGGGTGCTGCGAATAAGCCACTGATGTGGGAGCTTCAAGTCTTCTTCGAGACAAATGGTCGCAAGTGAGACAAGTGGTCGCACTAGACTTAAGCCTTCGCAGTCCCTGTTCGGGCGCCAGTTACGTCACAAGAACCCGGAAGCCTCTTTTTAAAAACAGATATATTTAATAAGAAGTTACAATTATAATACACCAGTTACTTTAATAGTTTAGCACTATAATATAATACACTGAAATAGAAGTTAACGGTCTGGTGGTGAACTTAGAACTGCCTGCCTGCTGGTTGGTGGCTGTATTTATATAAAATCGTCTTCCGCTGACTCAGCACTGGTACTTTTCCGAGAGATGTGTCATAACTTGGATATAATTGTAAAATGTACTATTAATGTACAATTTAATTCGTCCTGAAGAAGAATCTATACAAGAGTCGGACAGTTGTCAAGGCAGTAATTTGCCTTCATTGACCTAAACCACAAAGAATTAAAACCATAGCTATTAATAAGGCTGATCCCATGAAAATATAAATTCTATATTCTCCTAGCAAATTTAAGGAAATATGTTTTTTTTTAAATTCAAATATAAGGAAATATGTTATTTTTCATTCTTCCATTCAATAAAGATGAAAGAAATATGCTTTTATAAAAAAATTGCTTTTAATCGTACTTATTTAGAATCCTGAAAATCTACTTTCACTTATAAAAATATAGAATATTCAAATTACACGCTGGCATAACATTAATGCAACCTTCCTCTTTAATATGTAAGGACAAATTAGACCAATTTTATACAAAAATAAAGAAATTTTTAACCTGTATTTCTCAAATCTTGAAGGATCTTGTTCAAAAAGTTCATTGATGTTAATTTTGCTTCCAAATCGGCGGTGATATTCTTGTAATTTTAAAAATATTGGTTCACTTGACAATTTCACTTTCGATTCCATTTTTGATAACACTTTCAATATGGCGGTCAGTCTCATGGGTGTTTAAAAATAATTACTAATTTAGTCAGCGTAGATTAAACTCCATTAATCTTTTGAAATTAAGTTAAAAATATTCTGTTAAAAGAACCTTCAAGGATGAGAGTCACTTTAATTATTCATTAAAAATAATATTAAATAAATATTTCTTTTGTTTTATTAGATCATTATTCTATGTACCACGCATACAAACAAAAATAAATTAATTAAAATCTTATTCCGATCAGCTGGTGTACCTTTGTAAGTGAATGTGTACTTGATTTTTGTGCGATAAATTAATAAGTTTTTCTGTGGTTAATGTGAATAACTAATTGTATAAATATTAACTTTTATTAATGTTTGTTTCCTTTTATTAATGGACACCGAAAATGGTATGAAAGACAATTGTATATATTGTAAATTGTGTGTAAATAGTTCGTATTTTTTGTAGGTTAAGCGTTATATTAGTTTTATTTTAAAATTTATATTAATTGGACATTTGGTTTAGATAGTGGCCACATGGCGCGCTGGCAACAGCCTAATACATCAGGCATTGAATCCCATGATTCAATAAATGTCTTTTCTGAAAATAATAAAAATAATAATAATTGTACATCAAGTATAATTGCTAAAACTACTAAAAGACCCAGTAATTTAATTAAAGAAGTAATAATGACGAAAAAAAATAAAACAAAACTACAATTTCTAATAAAACTATGAAAGAACTAAGTAAGAAACTCACGCGTGCTCAGTCTCTTCAATCACTAAGTGAGTCCAGTGCATACAACAGCCAACCTGGGCCATCTCTAATGAGATCCCAACCTACTGCAGCTCCAAACTTCTGCACTCCCAACCCATTCGCTCCGTTAAGCATTAACGACGGTGAGCAGATGCCTGGGGAGATCACACCACCCAAGGAGAGAAAATCACCGAAACCTCCTCCAATATTTATTAGCAATGTCAATAATTATATGGACTTCTGTAGAGCAATTACTGAGCTTCTTGGTCCCTCGTCCTTCGATTGTAAATCTCGTGTGGACAATGTTATGCTGTCCACTAAGACAGTCGATGGTTACAGAGAAGCCATAAAGTACCTCCAAGAAAATAGAGCACAGTACCACACATTCCAATTGAAAACTGATAAAGCCTTCAGAGTGGTGCTTAGAAATCTTCACCACACAATACCTACGGAGCACATCAAGCAAGACCTTGAGGAGATGGGCCACAGAGTAAGGAACGTCACAAATGTGAAGCATCCAGGGACAAAAGCGCCACTTCCCCTATTTTTCATTGACCTCGAACCTAAAGAAAATAACAAAGAAATCTTCAAGGTCAAATCCATCGTCTACACAAAGGTAAAGGTGGAGGAACCATACAAGACCGTTGAAATCCTTCAGTGCAAGAGATGTCAGCAATATGGTCACACCAAAAGTTACTGCAACCACACTCCTAGATGTGTGAAGTGTGCGGGATATCATCCATCCTCTGGCTGCACTAAGCCTCGGGACACCCCTGCAACTTGTGCTTTATGCCAGGTTAACCACCCAGCTAATTACAGAGGATGTGTAACACACAAGGAACTACAACGTCTACGAAGAAGAAACAACTCGCAAAATGACCGCAATCCGCAGCCAAGTTTACCACAGGGAGCAATCCTACAGCTAACATCTACAGACTTCCCTCAGCTGCCACAGAAAGAGCCTTCTCCAACTCAGCAGTCTCATCAACCTCCTACCAGTCGCTGGTTTTCCCCCGTTGGAGTTTCGGGGCAATCAATTAATCATCCGCCAAACTCTCCTGACATGACCAACGTACTGACGTCCTTCATATCAGAGTTCAAATCCCTCATAAATCCACTCATCACACTTCTGACCACACTAGTAACCGAACTCATTCCTAAACTTTCAAAATGAATAGACACTCTCTGAATAATTCTTCGCTAACAGTCCTCCTCTGGAACGCAAATGGGCTGAATCCCCACAGAGACGAACTGGACATTTTGTTACATGACAAACGAATTGACGTGGCACTGATAACAGAGACTCACTTTACTGGACGATCATACTGTAAATTAACCGACTACACTACTTATAGAGCAGACCACCCAGACGACACTGCCCATGGTGGCGCAGCCATTCTAATCCGCTCCACCTTAATACATCAACAACTATTACTTGAACAATCAGACTCTCTCCAATCCGTAGCGATTACACTGGACTGTCATCCATTCTCTCTAAATATGGCAGCAGTGTACTGCCCACCTAATAAGGCTATCTCGTCTACAGACTTTAGTGCTTTTTTTCGCCGATTGGGACCTCGATTCTTGGCTGGTGGAGACTATAACGCCAAGCATCCGCAATGGGGCTGCCGCGTAGCTAATCCAAGGGGACGCACTCTTCTCAATGTTCTCACTGCTTCTAACTACAAAGTACTATCTCCTAACGAACCAACGTACTGGCCGACAGCACTCTCTAAATTACCTGACATTCTGGACTATTTCATTATTTCTCAGACTTTTTCACTAACCACAGACATTTATACACTTACTGACCTCTCTTCAGACCACAGTCCTGTGCTACTAACCCTAACTACAACGCCCAAGACACTTCTTCCTCGACCGACTCTAATTACGGGACCTGTAGACTGGACTCTCTTTCAGAATCTCCTAGAAAGTAAGCTTGACTTATCTTTATCACTGAAAACGCCAGACGAAATAGACGAAGCAGTAAATACTCTAACTACCTCCATACAGTACTCTATCTGGCAGTCAACCATTCACTCACACCAAAGGACAGTTTATAGACAGTATAATCTACCAGTTAAAACACGCCTGCTGATCAGAGAAAAGAGAAGAGCTCGAGCAATTTGGCAACGGACACGATACCCTACTGACAAAAATACTTACAACAGACTCACAAGACATTTGAAGCGGAACTTACAAACACTGAGAACACAAAAATATGACAACTATATTACTAACCTAACTACCAATCGTAGATCTCTTTGGACAGCCACACGCCGACTGTTATCGTACAAATTCACTTCTTCTCCTCTTAGACGAGACGACGGGACTTGGGCGAAATCAGACTATGACAAAGCCATGCTTTTTTCTCAGCACCTGACTGACATCTTTTCACCCTGACTTGTCAAACGACTTACTCACGACGGAAATAGAATCTGAATTAGACACACCTCTTCCTCTTTCACCTCCACCAAAAGCTTTCACTCCTTCAGACATCAAATACACCATAAAAACCTTACCCTCTAGAAAATCTCCCGGATATGACCTCATTACCTCAGAAATTCTTCGCCATCTTCCTAGAAAAGCTCTTATCTATCTCACCTACATCTACAACTCTGTCCTTCGTACTACCTACTTTCCACTTTCTTGGAAGTATTCAGTAACACGAATGATCCCGAAACCTGGCAAACCCGCACATCTACCTTCTTCTTACAGACCGATAAGTTTACTACCGACGTTAGGCAAAATTCTTGAAAAACTGCTGCTGAAACGTATCAACCCCATATTTGCGGAACTTGGCGTTGTCCCATGTCATCAATTTGGGTTCCGAAACATGCACAATACAATTCAGCAGTGTCATCGAGTGGTAGACGAGATATCTTCAGCACTGGAGAGAAAGAAATACTGCACAGGAGCCTTCTTGGATGTTACCCAGGCATTCGATCGTGTCTGGCACCCTGGGCTCCTCTACAAATTAAAAAAATGTCTCCCATTTACTTACTTCCTCATTCTGCGCTCTTACCTCTCCGAAAGGTTCTTTCAGGTCAGTTCTGGTTCAGCTATCTCTCCTTTCTCGCCAATGAGGGCAGGGGTACCGCAGGGGAGTATCCTTGGTCCCGTCCTATACACTGTATACACATCTGACATACCCACACATCCATCCACACTACTAAGTACATATGCAGACGACACAGCAATTCTAGCTACCAGTTCAAACCCAGCATCAGCTTCACACAAATTACAGTCACATTTACAAAAAATAGAATCATGGGCAAAGAAATGGAAAATAAAAATGAACCCTCAGAAATGTCAACACGCCACGTTTACTCTCCGGCGGGGCTCTTGTCCTCCTATCTTCTACAACAACAACGCACTTCCCTCTACAGATCTGGTGCGCTACCTTGGGCTTTTCATAGACAAACGACTCACGTGGAACCCACACACACGACTTAAAAGACAAGCCATGACTAAACGTGCCAAACTTCTTTACCGACTTCTCGGACGACGGTCTAAATTACCAACTGAACTGAAGAGACTAATATATAACACCATAATCAAACCTATGTGGACTTACGGACTAGAGCTGTGGGGTTCAGCCAAACCGACCAACATACGGACCATACAAACATTTCAATCCAAACTACTCAGACAGATAGTTGACGCTCCTTTTTACGTTACAAACCTCACTCTCCACAATGACCTTAACATCCCTTTCGTACAACAACTTGCCAAGACAAAATACCACAAATACCACACTGCTCTCTCACACTGCCCTAATCCCTTCGTACAGTCTCTTGCTTCTACTACCATCCCTGACAATCCACCTCGCCGATTGAACCGCCAGTGGCCCCGAGATTTCCTTCGGGACTGATCAGTGACTGGTATCCCGTAGAGAGTGCTACCACTGGGTAGTTTCTCTCCTCCCACTCTTCACGCCTCTATACTCTCTCTCTTCTCATTTACTTATTGTATATAGAACTATACAGATTGTAAATTTCTAAATAAAGAAAAAAAAAAAAAAAAAAAATCTACGATGTTCCAATTGGTCAGCTGATTTCTGTCGTACTAATGTGATGAATAAATGTCTTGTATGTTTGCCAGTCGTAGATTAAGTGTTCCCAAATGTTTGATCCTCACTATTGTCTCAGGTGCCGCACAGATGTTTGTATGGTTGGTAAGGGGGAATAACATATCGCAAAAACGGAAAACCGCAGAAACTTGAAACTTGATATTTCTTTTAGGTTATATTAGGCAATGCGACAATAAGGTTTTGGTCATAATCGGTCGACCGGATGTACCATTTCACTGAATAGATTTTTCAGTTATTTCCGTTTTTTTTTTTCATCGGAAAACGGTTCCGACGATTTTCCATTAACTAAAGAGCTACAATTTTTATTTGAAACATTTTTTTTCGGGCAAAATTCATTTAAGGGAGGGGTGTTCTGAAAGATGAGGCTTTTGAGTGGAAGAACGGAATGGAAAAATAATAGTTTTGTGAAAATTAGATAGTTCAATAGTGTATTTAGTGATGGGGATAGAGCCAGGTATACTACAATCTAGGTCAATGCAAACCAAGAGACAAAGGCGCAAGAATCCGTTAAATTAATACAATGCCACTTAGCCAACTGTTCTATAACAGAAGGCATTCTTTCGGACAGTCTGCATTCTGCTTTCAAAGCCAGAACACTTGCTTCAGGAATCGCTGTTAAACTCAGTGCCAGTGACAGTTCCACAATATATTAATAAGTTTATACTTCCGTTGCAAATAACTTGTAGTTATTACTTTAATAGAATTTTATTGTTAGCAGTGGTGACTACTTTCTTAATTATTCTTAATACTTCTCTCTTAAACATATATACTTACAAGCCCTCTTACAAAACCGCTCAAGCCACTACAACTACAACAACACACCAAAAACATGACATTGGTTCCCAGCTGTTTGGGATATTTTTTCATCCAGAATCCATAAATTAACAAGTACTATAATTTTCAATTTAATGATTAAACAAATTATCTATCAGACAATTTTATTGCTTTTTCAATTATTTTCTCAGCGGAAATATCATACATATTTCCCCTAATGAAATTTTCTATTGAATTTCATTTTTAAAATTTTGTATTTGTACCACCCAATCCCTTGTGAATTTTGAATTTATGAGTGTTCTTAATAGATCACAAATTGTAAAGATAATTTAATCCAAGGCAATTTAATCCAATTACGCAGACGCCTTGAAAAATATAATCTTTCCTAAAATAGTAATTCTCTTGTTTCAAAAATGTATAAGATAAATGGACAAGATATGGGCATCGACGCTGCTGTAGAATATTTACTCTGGCACTAGTTTGAAGAGAGCGATTCCTGAAGCAAGTGTTCTGGCTTTGAAAGCAGAATGCAGACTGTCCGAAAAAATGCCTTCTCTTACAAAACAGTTGGCCAAGTGGCATTGTATTAAATTACCGGATTCTTGCGCCTTTGTCTCTTGGTTTCCATTGACCTAGATTGTAGTATACCTGGCTCTATCCCCATCACTAAATACACAATTTGAACTATCTAATTTTCACAAAACTATTTTCCAAAACTATTATTTTTCCATTTCGTTCTTCCACTTCACTTTCCTATAAAGCGCAATTTCAATATATTTTACAATTCCAATCTAATAATAACTTAATTTTTTTTGGCCAATATTCCGCGTTTGTAGAAATTTCTCTTTTTTTTTTATTATATTTTGGATACACATAAATGTCATATTTTCAGATATATGTCAAATTTGTAACTAGATAATACAATATAAATAAATAAACATTTGTAAATAGGTAATAACCGTATAAATAACTACAAATAATCAAACTATGTCAATTACAGTAAGGGAATGTCGCCTGAGTGTTTCATTCCATTTTCCTTTTTTTTTTTTTGGTGTGATAAATAAATTAAACAAACTTTATTTATAAACATACTATAATAATAAACTAAATATACTTTAGCAATTTTACCAAACCTTAAAATTTGTTTAATTGAAAGGTGTCAACACTGTGTGATTACTTTCAAAGTCTACAGATTAAAAAACTTTTTTAATCTGTAGAGACTAAAAAGTACAACTTTATTCAGAGATTTTAGCGGAATAATGTTCCCATTATTCAAGTGCTGTTTAAAAAAGAAAAAAGAAAAAAACAGAGTTTTATAATAAATAAAAACCTGCCTTATCCATCACTAAATTATTGTATCTATATGAAGAATATTGATTTAAGAATACCAGTTAACATTCCATAAAGTGGACGTCAAAAATGTTTAGCATTCCATAAACATAATGGATATTAGCATTAGAGTTATGAAGAACCTAAGTTCCACCCTTAATACGCAGAATAATTCTGTGCACTCTGCTTCGGAATATTAAACTACTATTTACAATACAAAAAAATTATTGTGAACATTTTTTCCACCGGAATCTTGAGCTGTACAATGGCCTCAATATCATTGAAAACATATTCAAGCAATGAGCTGTAACATATTCTTCAGGGTCTGTACAAAGGTTACATAGCAAATCAAAAATAAAGAATATACAAATATATATATATATATATATCTTTCTAAAGGATGAATATATTCTATTCTAAAGAATGACTTAATTAAAGAAGTCAGCAGATGAAAGCAGAAGTCCGGTTGCTTACATACGGACGGGAAAGTGGTCTTTTTTTTGGTTTAGGATTTTCATTTTTCATTTTATTACCAAGGCTCTAAATAACTAGCTGCCAAAATGTTCCCTAAATAGGAAACTAAATAGGAAAGATTTACACTGGCGGAAGACGGATAAAATTCTGTAGATCTAGGTAGATTCCAGAAAAAGATTGTAGTTTCCTGAAAATGCTGAGCAGAACGCTCTTACGTTTGCACAGTATCATTCAAGCTAAAAATCAGGCCGTAAGTCTAGAAGACGATTGAGATGGCATATCACATACAATAGGTAGTCACATGCATTGGACGACTTATTTGTTTAAGAAGGCATCCGCAAAATAGCATTTGCATTATTAACCAAATCAAGGGATCTGCAAATTCAAGTTTTTCAACCTTGGTCTTCCCAATTCTTCAAAGGAGGGGATGCTGTGATTTCATGTCATATACAATATTTCTAATTCTCATGCCAAGCGCAGATAACGTCACTGTAACTACTTCCACGCTAGGCCAATAGGTAGGTAACAAGTACCGCCAGCTTTCCTTATCACAGGAGTTAGTTATTCAAGACGACGTGCAGAGGTAAGACAGATTTCGACCACACACTGAAGAGTCTACACTCATTTCTATGTTTATCTCTCATCTTTCCTTTTTCTCACTCTCTTTCATATATCTCCAAATTAATTTCTTAATAATAAATTGTAAATGTAAATAGTCATTATAGTACAGTAAGTCTTTAGTTCTAGTTATTAATTCTCTCACCCCTTCAAAAATCCCACTACTACACGATATTGCTTCCACTCAGTGTAACGTTCAAATTGATGATTGGCATAATTTTAAAGAAATATAGAATTGTGGACGAGAAAAACATAGTATTTATTCGAATATATTTTTCGCCAATAGAGGTGTAAAAATCTAAAATAATCCGGTATTTCATCCGTCGTAGTATGCATATTGGTTTTTCTTCCTGACCGGTTTCGGATTTTCATCCATCGTCAGAGCAAATTCACCAATTCGTGTAGGGTGATCACTTCAACGAAATGTTTCTGTTACACTCACACTTGTTGGTTGTATATATGTGGGAAAGTTATAAGGTTATGTTACTATGACAAAATGGAATTATTATAAATTATGATTAGACATTAGAAAATAGTGTATAATAATTAGAATGTTTTGAAGAATACTTTATAACTAAATTTTAATAGAGTTGTTAAGCATACTCAGTGTTTCTGTTATACAGACGCTCTAAAACTCCGACTGGGGTCGGAGCGGGTATGTATGGGGGCAGGCTTAAAGTTAAGATTAAGGCCAGCCTAGGGAAGTACGCTACGGTCTTTCATGCCGATGTTGTGGCGTGAAGATTATACTCTGGGCTAAGGAGATTATACGGCAAGGGTTAGTGGGTAGAAGAGTGGCCATATAATCCGATAGTCAGGCAGCCCTGAAGGCACTTTCCTCACACCAAACAGTCTCAAGACTAGTGTGGGACTGCCTATCTGACCTGACCAAGGTGGGTGTTCGGAATAAGCTGACACTCGCCTGGTTGCCGGGCCATGCAGGGTTTCTTTGGTAACGAAAGGGCGGACGCCCTGGCGCGGGAGGGCATGAAGGATACTTTATAGGCCCCGAGACCTTCTGCGGGTTGCCCAGGAGCCTCATTCACGCTTCTATCAAGGAATGGATAGAAGACCAGCGTCTGCGATGGTGGGAAAGTATGCCAGGGCAGAGGCAGGCGAAACTCTTCATTAAGAGACATTTGCCTAAATTGACATTTACCAAGGTCCTACTGAGCCATAGCCGAAGGGATATAAGGCTAATAGTGGTGCTACTAACAGGGCACTGTAGGCTGAATAGGCCATGCACCATTTATTACTTGCAGACAACGCATTTTGCCGTTTTTGCAGGACTGAGGAGAAACCCCGGTGCACATCCTTTGTGAGTGTGCCGGACTGGCAAGAACAAGGTTTCTTCAACCGGGGACTAGTAATGCCGAAGCCACTTTCAGCTTTGACAGTGATTAAGAGAGCAAAGCTGAAAAATGTGCTATAAACCCAGGGGATCCACAATAGACCTCTTAATGTAGGTCGCAGTGGAATGAGGCGTGGCCCTTCCCAAACTAATCGAATCTAATCTAACGCCAGTGTTTCAACAAGTCATTTTTATAGGAGGGACGATAAGTTATTTCAGAAGTAAACTGTACTAATAAGAATAGATAAATTTTAAAGAATGGCAATGCAGAGTTTATGGACACTCAAAAGCTTGTACAAGTAATAAATAAATGTGAAATACATTCAGGGTTAATACAAGAAAATATGTAAGTAAATTGATATGTAAGAAGGTTGGCAGCAAACAGCAAATTGGAGATGATTTTCAAATAAATAATAAAGGAAATCAAATGTATGCGTTATTATTTATCATGCTTATTTTAAATGATATTAATTTAAGTTTCAAATAACCATACATTCGATTTCCTCTATTATTTATTTTAATATCATCTCCAATTTGCTGTTTGCTGGCAGCCTTCTTACATATTTTCTTGTATTAACCCTGCTTGTATTTCACATTTATTTATTACTTGTACAAACTTTTGACTGTCCATAAACTCTGCATTGACATTGTTTAAAATTAATCTATTCCTATTAGTAAAGATCCCCTGAAATAACTTATCGCCCCCCCCCCGCCAATAAAAATGACTTGTTGTAAAACACTGAGCATACTTAACAACACTATTAAAATTTAGTTATAAAGTATCCGTCAAAACATGCTATTTATTATACACTATTTTCTAATGTCTAATCATAATTTATAATAATTCCACTTTGTCATGAAACACACACACACACACACCACACACATAGTAACATAACCTTATAACCTTCCCGCATATATACAACCAACAAGTGTGAGTGTAACAGAAACATTTCTGTTGAAGTGAACTCTCTTCATGAACTTGGTGAATTTGCTCAGACGATGGATGAAAATCCGAAACCGGTCAGGAACAAAAATCAATCAATATGAATGCTACGACGGATAAAATACCGGATGTAAAATCCAGCATTGCAGACCCACCCATATTTTCAATCTGAAAATAAATTGGATCCTGTCATGGCAACTCGTGCTCTACAATCTCATCTTCATATTCTTGAACCTTGGCTCCGGCAGTGGAGGATCAAAGCAAATGAATTTAAATCCAAACCCATAGTATTCACCTTAAACAAAAAAACTCTTCCTCCTCTTTACTTTAACAATATTATCCTTCCCATTGCGAACCAAGTACGATATCTCGGATTATTTCTTGACAAACGACTAACATGGAACCCTCATACCAGACTGAAACGAATTGACTGCAACTTAAGATATAAAATGCTAAAACGACTACTTGACAAACGTTCAAAACTGACTTTAAGGAACAAAAAATTGCTATATACTGCTCTTTTAGCCCCCATTTAGACATACGGCATAGAACTCTACGGCACTGCAAAACAATCCAACCTTAACCAACTTCAAACTCTACAATCTAAGATCCTAAGAACAGTAAGTTGATGCTCCCTTCTATGTCTCCAACCACACAATCCACTCCGACCTTAACATTCCATTCATCGCAGAGCTAGCCCAATTTCGTTACACAAAATTTCACTCCAAACTAAATTGTCACCATAATCCTCTGATCCAGAATATGTCAACCAGAACACTGCCCAAAAATCCTTGTCGGAGGTTGAAGCGGCGGTGGCCACGCGACCATCTTAACGTATAACGTCGCCCTTCTAGGGTAGCTGCTGTGTAAGCTTGTCATAGTGGCAAACTAACCGCTTCCATCACTGGATGGTCGTCGTTCATATCTCTCAAGTAACATGTACATATATATATATATATATATATATATGTGTGTGTGTGTGTACACAAATTACGCACTCATCACTTTTGCTTGTTGTACATTGTATATAGTTGCAAAATAAATTAATAAATTAAAAAAAAAAAAGAAAAAAAGAAAATAAATTAAGCATATCTCTTCTTTAAACAGCATAAGATTCTGATTTAAAATAATATCAAATTGAATTGTTAAGTTTTATCATTGGTCAGTTTAAATCAGTTAACACATTTCTAGGTTTACGTAATAATCAGAATGGATGGTCAAAGGCAGGGTTTAAAATGGAGGGAGGCATAATAAGGAAAAGAAAATCCTACCTAGGTAATTAAGTAATGAGTGCCTAGTTATGAATAAAGCCCCCTAAGTAGGTGACTAAACATTTTAATAACACCTGGAAATTTTTTTTTTTATTTTTTTTTTTTAAAAGCAAAATGTATTTTTATGGAGCATTATTACTTCGCCAAGTTCAGTAAAAGCAACATTTCCTTGTGTTTTTCTTTTATTTTCTTTTAACCACCTCTCTTTTTTTTTCTTTTTTTTAGATAAAAAAAAGGTGAAGAAGAAATAAAAAGGAAAAGCTTGGTCCCTTTTTCAAATATTTCATGCTTGGTCTTTCTTAATGGAGCTTTAAGAAAGTGGGGAAAACTTTTTGAAAGAAGTCATTAACGCTTATGTAGTGGTTGGGTTTAGTTGTGCAATACTCACCAAGGATTACAGGGCTACCATCATCGCTGCTACAGTTCTGCAGAAAGGGGACAAGAAGTTGAGAAGTCTTGGGAGTGTGCAAAGAATGAGAAGAGAGAGGGAACAGAGAGAGAGAGAGAGAGAGAGACAGAAATGTAATTACCCAACTGCCCACCATCTTATAAAAAAAAAAAACCTTTAAAAACAACTAATTCACTTCATAATTACAAAATTCAAATGATTATGCCTTCTTTGTAGCCAAGTATTTTAACTTAAAGAATTCTTTATTACCTTCACTTGCATCCATCCAAAAGAAACCACACCTACGAGACATTCTTATTATTATTATTATTTTATTTTTTAAATTCAATTCACACTTTTTTTTTTTGTTTTAATGAAATGGGTAGTTAATTAAAAATATTTTCCACCTGATGGCTAATTAGCCTACACAACCTTCTTCAGTTGTTTAAAGGAAACAAAAAAATGATGAGAGAAACACTCAAAACAACTGTCTCTTATAGCAATTATTTAATTCTAAACAAAATTAAAACCAAAAAAAAGAATTTATTACAATTTTCTTTTAAGTTTTGAAACTTCATTTCCAGATATAAACTATCACCTTTTTTTTTTTTTAATTTGAAACTTTTTTTTGGAAACAATGTTTTGTAGATGAACTCTAGGGCAGCGCTAAAACGTTATGTTAAATAGGAAATAACACGAACAGTATTTATTACATTACATTACGTTGTGAAGTTGTATAATTTTCTAAATGAAATTCAAAGATTTTACAGAATGTGATGTACATTGTGCTTTTTTTTTTTGTTACAATTACAACATTGTTGAACCCAACAAAATAATGTGATATATATAATTTCGGGAGGTGATTCAGCAGCTCAAATGCAATAGGGCGGATAGGGCAATATGGACCTGGTGGCGCCGAGGAGTTCCGACTTAATACCACTTGATTTTTATTTGTGGGGATCCTTAAACACAAAGGTTGATTCTACTTTCATCGAGATCGCAGAACAACTAATTGGAAGTGAAATGTTATTGGATATGTTGAGTTGGTTGTATGTTTTTTTTTTTATACTGTTTATTTACAGAAGTAAAATTACAATAGAGTTGGTTTACCATAGTAATAATAATAATAATAATTTAAATATAATTAAAGAACATTACTAAAGTCACAAACATAGGTATATACCTATTTTAAACTAACTAACAAATAAGTGACAAGTAAAGAAAACTGGAATTAAACTAAACAAAAAACAAAATAAAAGAATACCTGGGAGACTAATTTAAAAAATAAAATAAAATTCAATATGTGGCTAAACAACTTAAATATTACAATCGTGCTTAACAGACAGAAAAGTATAACTACTCCAAATTATCGGAAATAAATCTAAGTCTAATAAAAGATTTAATAAAGTAAAATAGTTTATTCAGGTAATCAACATTCTGTGGGTTTAATATTAAAGTAATATTATTGCTTAGTAATACAATTCAGGTATCTATCTCTTGGAGTGGTGTAATATAGGCACTCAAAAAACACATGTTGGAGCGTCTCCGTTTCCTCGTGATTACACTTTGGACATCGTGCTTCGGTGTCTAACCTGTATGTGGTCCGGTTTGAATACAAGATGACCATCTTGCTAGGTGATACTCTCAACTGACTGATCAATTTTTTTCTTTCAAACGGAACGTTCCAATTTAAGTACGGCTGTACACAGTTATCAAAGTAAATATTTTTATACAAACAATTGTAAGTGGAGCCGGCCACACGAGAGACATCCTCCTCCAACAGTGCCTTCTTATATTGCCTTAGCATGTTGCCTAAAGAGTTGGTTGTATGTTTGTAGTAGCACGAGCGGTTTAGTAAAAGGGCTTGTAAGTATATATGATTAAGAGAGCGAAGTATTAGTAATAATCAAGAAATCGCCACTGTTCTTAAAATAAAGATATTATTCTCTAAGCAAATTTAAGTAAATTACAATATCACAACTGTATCTTAATAAATGATGTATATCTAGTATATAGGCAAATCTGGCATGAGTTTAAGAGAGCGATTCCTGAAGCAAGTGTTCTGGCTTTGAAAAAACAATGCAGACTGTCCTGAAGGAATGCCCTCTCTAGCGGGGGATTTTCTTTTACAAAAGAGTTGGCCTAACGGGTTTTTGTGCCTTTTTTTTCCTAATAGCAATACCCCAAATTACAGTCAGTACCTGACTCTTTTCATTGCACTAAGATACATTTAAAATATTAACAAAAATTCTATTTTTTATACTATAAAATATTCTAAACTATTTTTCAAAACTATTATTTTCTTTTATTTCTTTCTTCCACTACAAAAGAATCACAGTTGCCTGCAATGGATTTGAGGCAGAATGCTCAAGAAATAGTAAGTGCAACCTCCTCGTCAGTCATAAAACGGAGCAGGTTATGTATTAAAGAAGGAAGGGTGGAAAATTCAAACAATTTTTGTAGCGATTTTAGGTAGGCACCTACATATTGTATTTTATTACTATGGTATTTTATTGTATCTGTATTTATTTTTTACTTCAGTTTTATGAAATAATAATTGTTCAAAACTAAAATGGTTATTTTATTTTTGTTCTTTCTCCAAAAATTGACATGCGAGGAAATAATAATTAGTGAATAGCAAATAATATCAGTGAAAAGTCGGTTATGCAACTTCCCAGTTTTCTACATTTACACCGCTCTGTTTGGGGTAGGGTAATATTAAAAAAAAAAAATTCCACATGGTCTTGAAGCTCAATAAATGCGCAACTTTTTCTATAATTGGGTGACTCCTTGATTCATTAATCATTGAAAAAAAAAACAGTTGAAAATTTTAACAAAAATCATCGAGAACGAATTTTTTAGACATTACTTAAAGTAAACATTTCATGGTTTATAAGAAACGTTTTGAGGCTCTGGGTTAAGCAAATTTATGGGAAATTTAATACTCTTACGTTTGGAATAAACAGATTTGTTGCGGGATAAAGGATAGAAAAGTTACAACAGTTTTTATGGTAAAAACGCGGATATCGACGGAAAAGTTGAAAATGTAAATATCTTGAACACTGTTGAGAATCGGCCCAGAGTGAATAGAATATTTTTTGTTGCATTTGAGCTGCTGAATCATCTCCCGAAGTTTCGACCTCTGCTCCGAGTACACCTTGTATATATATATATTACATAATAATTCGGGATTTACTATCAAATCAATTACTTTTTTTTGATTAAAGTTACTTACACAAAAAATAACTTCAAATTAATAATGAAATTCATATTCAATTTTATTCAGCTTATTATTCAAATTTCTCTATTCTACAATAAATATTGTTTTATTAATGCAATAAATTACTTTGTTAATCAAGAAATATGATCAATAATTTGCTATCATAAATTTTATCAAATTTATAGTTCCTACATTCTTTCTTATTTTATATTATTTTTTTTTTTTTTGTGAATTATTAATTACATACTCAAATAGCAATAGACCTAATTATAATTTATAATAACATAAAATAAACTTTTTTTTTTGTAAATCAAACAGTTTTTAAAATAAGCCATACTGGAATTCTACCCACCCTCTTTGTTGCCAATGTTGATTTAGCATTCAATTTAACACTACCCTGAAGAAGCCTATTGCAATATGGACGTAAAGTTGGTTTATATCAAAGCACTGACACAGTCTCAACCTGAAAACCTAAGGTTGTGGAAAATTGAATTAGGTCCAAATGTTTGCTTTATAGTTTCCCGAATACCCTCCCCCCCCCCATATTTCTTGCAGTTTTTGTTGTTTTAACTTAAATTTTGTATATCTTAAAATATCATAAAATATATGAGAGCAGGATAAAAGTGTAGAATTAACAATCTTTATACACGAGCGTATTCTAGAAGCTTAATGGTGAGAGCTAATTCTCCCAATAGAAGCTGTCTTTTTTAGTCAGGGAAAGTATTAGAGACAAATAACACAAATAAGGAAAAATACTTAATCTTATGCAGTGGTAATCGTAGAGTCAATAATTTTTTAATTCATTTTTGCATATTACGAAGTATTACTAGAAAGAGTGGTAAAAAGTGTTTTGAATTATACTGTTATCTTGTTACGATCTTTGTTGTAGTAGGTCTGTGTTTGTTAAGTTATAATAAATGTACTTAATTGTTTATTGTTTTCTATTGAGTATTTTGTTTAGCAGTGGACCAACTGACTAAGTAACAACAGTGAATGAGAGGGAAAGGATTAGCTAAGTGGTTAGCGTACTGGACTCCCACGCGGAGGACCCGGGTTCGAGTCCAGCTGTGCTACCCTTAGATTTTTTCTTCCTAGGAGCCTCTACAGCTCCACTGTCCGGTGATGGGCAGTGTTGTCTGTAACGAGAGAATACTAACCGGAGGCCTGCTGTACACTGAGAAGGCTCCGGGCGCCAATGGCCATATGTTGACGCGCCTTAAATTGAAAAAAAAAAAAAACAGTGAGTAAGGGAGGACTAACACATAACAGTTATTATGTCTTCATTATAACAACTGTTTCGTGTCACTACAACCCAATGCGGCGTCAATCCCTAATCTTTCAAATCTAATTCTATTGGTGTATTTTTAGATTTTTTAAATTTTTAATTATATAGCTCAAAATTTATGGTGTTTTTTTTTTAAGTAAATATTCGTATTGTGACATAGAAAAATTGCATCATTCCAAGCTGGATAATAAATATGGAAAAGGTAAGTGAGATGTCTATTCTATACACTTATATAATATAAGAACGTTATATATAAGAAAACAGAAATGACATAAATAAAAGAACCGTTTTTTTCGGCTCACCTATGAAGAAATTGGATTCTTGAACTTAATATAGTTTTGTTCTAGGATATGGAATGTTATATGTTATAAAAAATATTGCACAAATTGATTATTGTTCAATATTTCTTGCTACTCCGATATACTTTTACGTGGCGCAGCTAATATGAGAAAAACAGAAGAAACACTGGTTTGAATCAAAATTTTTTCATGCGTACAGTGATACAAAATAGATAAATTCACTTTTCCTAGTAAAAACAATAGAAAATAATATTAGTTGTTTTATAAAGAATGTGTTCCAAAAAAAATCATTAACTATAGTAAAACACTGGTAATCATTCTTGTTGTTTATTGGAATAGAAAATCACTCCTGAATACATTTCCCCGATCAGTTCACATCTAGTTGTGACAAAAATAAAGAAGAAAAAAAAAAAAGAAACGACAGAACGAAAGAAGAACGTGAGATACATTAGTTTCTTCAGAATAGTCGGAACAGTTGTTCTTGTTTTGTGGAGAACAAACTACGTGTCCGCTTCTTATTCTTTTTCTCAATACTACTGAATATTTTCTGTACAAGGCCCCCAAATGAATACCAACTACTACTAACACATATATTCCAGATCTATTTACTAATAGTGCCAAATTTTAATCCTATTATTAAGTTAAAATAAAAGTAGGAGATAAAATATCCTTAAGGATAAATCCTACGTTCTACTTTTACTTTTCCGCATTCATTTATTATTCAATGAAAGGCGTTAAAAAAAAAGAAGAAAAAAACCAATGTGGTAAGTTAAAAACTTTTTCACTGCATTAAACAGGCAGAATCCATTTCCATCTATAAAAGCAGTTCCTTTAACCACCCCCTTTTCACACAACCACCCATCAACACCCCGGCAGGGCTCTTTGGTTTACTTAAAACTGACTTTAGGATATGAGATTTAAACTTGCGCATAGTTTTAATGGAGTCGGTTGAAAAGTTAAGACTAAAGGCAGGCGAAAACAGTTGATCTTTATATATATATAACGGGGTTTTGGTCGAGTGTATAGGGTAAGGAGCAGGGGCACTGTACACAGCATACAAGTTAATGCTCTTTGTATGGTACAGAGAGTTCAAGGGGGAAAGTGTAACAGCGGCTGTATGCTCCAGTTGTTTTCTAGTTTCACTTCCCTGGCCGAACATCTTTAATAAAATCATTATTCAAACTACTCTTTAACTTAACAAGTTTATCTCCATTAGCTTGCTTTTCAATGCATTAGCAATTAACAATACATAATCCCTAATGTTTAGGCAAGCCCACTGTATAAACATAAACGGATTTGAAGCCAATCTTGAGTTCTTCATAAGATACTATTGTCATTAATTAATGATTTGCACGGATGAACTGGTCGAGTCACTAAGTGGACTTATAGTTGAAGGATGAAGTTAGAATTATGATTGTAATGGAATAAACCTTCTTTTGTTGAGGAAATTTACTACAGAGGCTATAAGCGCTGGGAGACTTCATGTTGTTGATACCAGCCGCATCAGCGCTGGCTGCATCGACCACTAAAGAAATCAGCCAGTCAAGCCACTGAAGAGCTTACTATTATCAAGGAATTTATAATACAACTCTTACAGAATTACTGCAAACAACTATTTGTAAAAAGCAATCAACTGTCTTCAGTCAACTATCTGCTAAAAGTTTTTAACAGGCTGGAGAGTCCTCATCAAGATACCTAACCGATTGTTAGAACAAGCATTCCTCATTATTCTTCGCTCGTTCACTCTCACCTCTTTTTTGCTCAATTGCTCAATATTTCATTGCTTAGATTGCCCTAAGTATATAGCATTGTGAGTAAACTGTCATCAGTGTTAATTCAAATTAAAACAACAACACCCACCACCTGTTGCTTCTTCTATTATATGACCATTACAAAATGACAGCAGTCCAAATTGAATTGGTCAGTCAGTTTTAAATATTTTGTAATATATAATCAATTCACTGAACACTTCCATTAATATTTTTCAACTTAAATTATTATTGCATCAAATTTTACTTTCTCTTATTGCAGTAAGAGGAAGCTTTTCCACACATACTCTCACACTCCCTCTCTTTTATTATAGTGTCTAATACATACTGGTAATAATAACAGATAAGAAGTTTAATTGGCATGATTGTTATATGAAGAACCTGCGGTATTATCTATTTATAGTAAATAAATAGGAACGATGGTTTAATTCCATGATTAAACATATAAAACTGGATTGCAAGCTCTTACAATAGATAGGACAAGATAACATGTAATCCTTGATTATGGGATTTTTTAAATACCGAAAGGAATATCGTATTTGTTATCTATTAAATTAATAACAATCCAAAAAACTTGTTGAACTAATAACTTCCTCTCACAAGTTCAAATTTACGTATTATATAAACAATCAGAAAAACATCCTAAAAAGGAGGAAAATGATATATTTTTGAAATATAAGAGAAATGTTTAATTTATATTGAAGTTAGACTAATAATTGAATGTTTATTTTAATGGTGAGTTTGTATAAACTTTAAACGTTGAAAATCTAGGATTAATAAATATAACTCTAATTGATCAACCAAGTTTCGATGTTATCCTTTTACTTCACTGAATATACAGATTAAAAGTAAATACCTTAGATTACTATGTAATTAAAATTGCCTCATAGATTCATTAGCTGCTAACAAGAATTGATACTTCATTTATATAGTAATAAACGATATTTATTATAAGATCAAATTTGCTTCATTATTATTATAAATTGAAAGTAGGGGAGAGTGGTCCAAACTGCTTAGAATCATGGTGACTCAAAAGATATATTATTAAGCAAGCCCCTCAAAGCAAAGAGACAATTTGCCTGAGAGGCGCCTTTGCACAACTCATAGCCGCGTACGATTGGAATCTTCTGAAGTACATCTGAAGGAATTTCGCTTTTTACCACGTCCTTGCAACTGGGAGAATCTGAAACCCTGTATCTACCTTAGTCCAGCAAATAACCATATCAGCAAAACCCAATAGGCTCATATATTTCTTGAACCTACAGTGCCCACTTAACAAATTCACCATATAAACTCTAGGCCGCAGTCCTGGCTGTGCAGATCTGGAGTCTACGTAAGCTCTGTGAGAGACCCCTAATGAGCTTTTTTTTTATCTTTGTGCAGGGTATTCTTCCACCAGGCCTCTGAATTGCAGGGAACTCAGGACGTAATTAAACTAATTTTGTTACTGCCCTGGAATACTCCAGAAAGGTTCCCGGCTGTATAAAAGTTCTGTTTAACCCTTTTCAGGCCAATTCGTCCACTCTCCTCAGTACCTAGCATCAAGTATAAAGTAAGCTTATTAGAGTTGTCATATATATATATAATATATATATATATAGATATATATATATATACCTTTCTATAGAAACAATCTGGACGTACGGTATTGAACTATTGATGTTCAACAAAACGTTCTAACCTCCAAAGACTACAGTCCCTTCAATCCGAAATTGTTCACACACTCGTTAATGTATCCCTTCCATATATATATAAAAGAATTTGTTGTCCGTTGATGAATTATGTTATTAAGAAATTTGGTGAGAAACGGTTAAGAAAAAACATTCAATTAGGCCAACGTTTCGACAGAGTTTCCTGTCTTTATCAAGGCTTTAATTTAAAAAATAATACAATGAGGAACCACAATGCATTAATAATACTGTAAAATGCAGGACATATAGAAAGTTGTGAAGACGTGGAGACAGAATTTTTGAACTCACACATTTGTTACATCGCAGAAACATAAAATGGAAAATTAAAAGTTACTAGTGCCTTGCCTTAGATCATCTACAGAATTGAAAGTGGTTGAATAGGCAAGTGAAAGGGATTAGAGGAAATTTTTAGGGTTGGTGTAGGTGAAAGGGAATTCCAGAAGGTCATGTTTTGAAAAAACCGTTATACACTGCGGATAATTACATGGTAACATTACGAAAATTAACGAAACTTTATTTCTTTTGATATTTATATCATTTCTAATATATTTCTTTTTTTCCTTTTAGTTTCTTTTGCTAATATTTTTGTTTTAGAAAAATCAAATTTATGATTATTTTCCCTAAAATGTCAGTGCTGTAATGCAGTCATTGTCTTTTTTATTTCTGCAGTCGTATTCATGTTGGTACATTCTATTTTTTAAGTATTGTGAAGTTTGACCAACATAAACAGCTGGACATTGTGTGCAGTCTACCTGGTAAACGAGGTCTGATTGTAATTTGTCAGGAGTAGTGTCTTTTAAGTTTGCTGTACAATTTGTTAATAGTATTAGTGCATTTGTGGGCTAAAGTGATGTTAGAGCGTCTGAAAATTTTCGAGATTTTCTCTGACAGTTTGTTAATGTATGTAAATGAAAGATATTTAGGAGGTAGGTCAACAGAAATATGAGGAGAATGAGTTAAGTTGCTATGGTAATGTCCGTGTGTTGGTGACTGTAGATGACAGTATTTCGTTAAGTGTTCTATTAATGAGGTGTTGAGAATAGCCATTGTTAGAGAAAATTATAGAAAGTCTATTTTTATTGTCATGATGAAATTTGGGATGACTAAGGGTAAGGACGCGTCGGGAAAAAGCTTTAAGAAAATTAATTGTTTGGGAATATGGGTGTTGGGATTTGAAGTGATGGTAGCGGTCGGATCGTATGTTTTTTGAGTGCCAGTTAGTTCTAAGAGTATTGTTAGCATCGCATATAATGGTTAATAGCATCGAGAAAGTTAATAGTATTGTGGTCTTCTAGTTCGTAAGTAAATTGTAGACGAGGATGGAAAGAATTAAATATGTCGAGAATTGTGTGTATTTGATCGGATAATACTGCTGTCTCCCATCTATGTTTCCAATCTAACCACCCATAGAGACCTTGAAATTTCTTTTGCCAATCTAGTTGCCAGAATCCGATATAAGAAATCAACAAATCCTGCAATTCTATTCTAATTCTTTAGTCCATCATCAATCATCCCACACTATTCCAGGATAACCCTATCAATCGTTTCAAACGCCCAATGAGCTCGTGATTTTCTCTCAAGTTTCCCCGCAAATTATCTCAAGATGATAGCAAATTATCTCTGTATATAGAGTGTGTTATCGCTGAGTAGTTACTCCCCCTCGCAGTGCACATGTGTACGAATGCATGCATGGTAAGTGATTGCAGTATTATCGTTGTTACTTATAGCGTAAGAATCCTTGGTGTAACAAATACAAATAAATAAAAGCAAGAAGGAAATGTGAAAAATAAATTTTAAAATAATTATGATGAGTTCATCTCCAGTAATAAATTCGATTAACAGAAAATACAATCTAATATTGAAATAGTGCCTTCTGTTGCAATAACTTGCTTACACTCAATACACGTTGCATTTTTAACCCACATTTACACGGGTGTATGTGTGTATAAGCGTACACACTTATACAGTCATAATAAACGTATAAAATACGTTTATTATATACCACACAGACACAGCCAGCTTCAACAGAAATATCGCTGTCAGTATTTTCAACCCCTCCAACATTACCGCCCCCACAGCTACTTCTAACTTCCACCATGTAAATTTGCAGACAGACTAGTAAATGCATTTCCCTTGGGTAATCATATTGTCTTGGCGAGACGTATCCTATATATCTAACCTTACCTACGCACACGCGCGCGCGCACACACACACACACACACGTCTCTGTTTAAGTGCAACAGAGGAATACTTTATGTATGCTGACCACTTGAAATGCACTTATGTGAATTTTAGTAAAATGTAAAGAGAACAAAGATTACATTGCATAGACATGTAATAAAATACTTCACTTTTAACAGGAATTCTCATTCTATTTCATAAATTATAATAATTTTAATATTTATCTAGGTAGAACATAAAAAAATCTGTGAAACACATACATACAACTTTCTCTTACTCCAGTTCTCAAAATTATAATTGACAAATTTTATTGTTTGTGGGCCAAATTTAATGAAATTCATCGAAAACTGAAAAAACTGTCCAGTAAAAGAGCACTTCCGGGTTTACTAATTCTCTTGAAACTCAGAATTTTGGCCATCTATTTATTTCTAATTAATTTTGTTTGGATGATAGAATTGTATAATCATTTATGATAGCACTTTAAAGAAAAACATAATCCTACCCCTCCTCCAAAAGTGTGAAATGAATTTTCCCAGAGAAACGTTTTAGATAGAAGTTGTAGATCTTTATATGTTTAGTTTATATAGGAAGTTTCAAGGAAATCGTCGGAGACATTTTTGAGAAAATCGCGAAAAATGAAAAAATCATTTACTAAAGTGGTAATGTAAAAGCACTTCCGGTTATCCGATTTTTTTTTAAATTCGGAATTTCAACAACATATTCAATACTAATTAACATTATTTAGCTGATAGAATTGTTTGATTAACTGAAATAGCACTTTAGATAAAAACCTAACCCCATCCATCCGCCATAAGTGCCGTTAAATGAATTTTTCCAGAGAAACATTTCAAATAAAAGTTGTTGCTCTCCTTATGTCTAGTTCATATAGCAAGTTTAAAGAAAATCGTCGGAGCCATTTTTGAGAAAAACGTAAAAAAGTAAAAAAAAAAAACAAGTAAAGTGGTACTTCCGGTTGAGGAATTTTGACAGACGACCCACTGCCAGATGTCATGGTGATACTTAAACGGAATATCAAGTTTCAACTTTCTATGGTTTTTCGTTTTTGAGCTATGCTGTTCACACACACACACACACACACACACACAAGAGGCCATTTGCTAAAAACCACTTTTTTGGACACAGGGGACATCAAAACGGATATTTCCGGTGAAAACTCGACATCGAAAATTTGACGCGATTACAATACTTCCTTCCTCTTACTAGGAGTAAGAGAAAGTAAAAATATATTACGATATTATCTTAACTATTACAGTTAATACAATTATAAAATGGAACAACTTTCTTTAATCTTGAAGTTTCATTCATTTGCCCTAAAATAAATATAGAGGTAGCAGTGATACATTATCTAAGACAGCTGGTCCAGAAGAAGCGCCAATACTATTGAACAAATAATATTTGAAATTGAAGATCGCAGATTTCTCACAAATCCCCAAAATAAATTTTTTCAGAAAAGTGTTTAAAAATCAATTTTCTGGAAAAAAGTTTCAAAGTTTCAAGCAAAAGTTATGGCGAGTTAGTGTACAAGTTGCAAGTTTAGTGTGATGTCAGCTATTTAGAAAACCCCTACAAATCAGAACAGATATATAACGCTACTATTCCTTCAGAACATCCAAAATAATGAACTTTCTCGGGAACGTAATATTATGGTGCGTAGATTTTTATATATTTTTTATTATTTTTTGTCTTTGGGGAGGGACCAAACCCTAGGCTATCCAAAGCCCCACTGGGCTCATATAGCTATCCCAAGAAAAACAACAACAAGCCGGGTCTAGAACAAATATCCAGTAAGGGGTCTAATCCATCTAAGATTCTTTGCAGCCGTGAACAAATCGGACAATAATCTTAAGGGGAAATAGTTCTCTTCCACAGACATCCTGTTCCGATTAAAGACCCTGAACCTTATTTCCATACAACTCAGGCAATCGTCATAAGATGGGATGGGTGTTTCCTCCTCTGTCTCACAGGCTCTACAAAATGGATCTGACATGAGCCTCATAACGCAGAGATGTCTCCTTAAATCACAATGTCCAATAAGGGATCCAACCAGATGCGTGAGAGAGCTCCGTGAAAGACCCAGCAACGTCCCCCTATAGCACTCTCGATGAGCATTTTGGACTGCCGACAACTAATTGTGATCATCCATAAGGATGATTGCTGTGAAGCTGTCCATGAATGGAAGCCACACCAACAGAGGCTCGGGACCAATGAAAGGGAGAGTGGCGCCTAATTTGACACCTCCTCATTCCCAAAAATTCCCATGTGACCTGGTATACCCAGACTAGAAGCAAATACTTCAAAGAAGAAAGCTCTTCCAGTCTTTTAGAACATTCTAGTTACCAACCTGGAACTTAAAAGACACATGAACTCAGCGCGGCTTGGCTGCCCGAGCAGGTACAAATACCTTTAAGTTAGTGTTACATACCCTCTCATCCAAGATACAATGAAGAATAGCATAAACCCCAGTCTGAAAGACTGTGGTCCATTCACCAAGAGATATTGCCAAATAAGGGGCGGGTGTTGGTGTAGTGGTTATGAGCGTGGACTTGTAAGTGGGAGGACCCCAGTTCGAGTCCAGCGTATAACTGCTAAATTTTATATTTGTTTAAAAAATGTTAATAGTAAAGTAGGTGCTTCCGCCCCCGTCCACGACACCTAATTTGGTAGTTGGACGTTAAGCCCGCCTGAAAAAATAGGCATTACTTTACTTTTACTTTACTTTATTGCCAAATAATCTCCGGTCTCAAAATAGACGGAAGCTCCAGACGCCATCCATTCTAGAATCGTCCGTTTAACACCGGAAGTAATTATCAGGTATCACACCAGACAGACCCAATCTTGACCAATCTTCCCTAGAAGGTAACCTGACACTCTAAGAATGCTCGAAAATAAAAGTCTTCAACATTCTATCAAAAGGAAAACCTGTAACGGGAACCTTTAAAAGCAAGACGATACCTATATGAAGTTAAAAGAAAAATATTGGGACCGGTTTCGAGAAAAATCAAGAAAAGCTGAAAAAAAAACATTCTCTAAAGTTGTACTTCCGGTTGCTGGATTTTGTTAGAAAAATCTGCATGTCTTATGCGGTGGTAGTACCTAAACGGAATGCCAGGTTTGAGCTTCCTCCAACTTTTCATTTTTGATATATCCTGTTAAAAAAAAGCACACACACACACATATATATATATATATATGCAAATCATTCTTTACAAAAAATCTTTTTCATATTCAGGGGACCCTAAAACGTATATTACCGGTGAAAATATAATTTCGAAAATCTGACATGATCGCAATACTTCCTCTTACGATCTTTATCTTACATCTTACGGTGATTATTAAGTAAGAGAAAGTAAAAATATTACATAAAACAATGACAAATTTAAACCAATAATTAGTTAATTTTGATAATTTTGACTAATTAGTCAACATAAAAATTAGCAACATTATCCTTGAATTCCCATATTAGTTAACATACATAAATTTCGTTAGTCCATGGATTTGGATATATAATTATTCTGGAATAATAATGTTATACATCATTTATATATATTTTTTTTTTTTACTTTCTCTTACTCCTAGTAAGAGGAAGTATTGTAATCGTGTCAAATTTTCGACCGAGTTTTCACCGGAAATATCCGTTTTGAGGTCCCCTGAGTCCAAAAAAATGGTTTTTAGCAAATAGTCTGTGTGTGTTTGTGTGTGGATATGTGAGCATAGTTCAAACACGAAAAACCGTAGAAAGTTGAAACTTGATATTCCGTATTTAGGTATCACCATGGGATCTGACAGTGGGTATCTGTCAAAATTCCTCAACCGGAGTACCACTTTACTTGTTGGATTTTTTACTTTTTACAATTTTCTCAAAAATAGCTACAACGATTTTCTTGAAACGTGTTACATCAACTACACATACAAAGAGCTACAACTTTTATTTAAAACATTTCTCTGAGAAAATTCATTTAAGGGCACTTTTAGGGGAGGGGTGGGGTTATGTTTTTCTCTAAAGTCCTGTCACAGTTGATTATACGATTGTATCATCCAAACAAAATTAATTAGAAATAAATAGATGACCAAAATTCCGAGTTTTAAGAAATTTAGTAAACCGGAAGTGCGCTTTTACTGAACAGTTTTTTCAGTTTTCGACGAATTTCGTTAAATTGGGGACACAAACTATAACATTTGTCAATTATAATTTTGAGAACAAGAATAAGAGAAAGTTGTGTGAGCGTTTCACATCAGATTTTTTCATTTATTTATTTGAAATTTACAGCTGCAAAAGCAATGCTCCTACAACTAGTAAATACGTTAACAAGTGTATACGTGTGGGAGTTATCACCCATTGGTGACTTTCCATGTGAATTTTATTTACTGATTTCCTGCGTCGAGGAAGACGCGCGGCCAGCGCCGCTTCAGACGTCGAGTCGGGTCGTCAGGAAGGGATGAAGATAAGAGGTGATGAATTAGAGGATTAGGATGTTCAGAGAGGCGGGAATGAAACTTTTTATAGCGAGTTGGAATCAAGTCTGTAATGAAAGGTATATTGAGATCATTGTGAATAGTTCTGTTGGAGACATAGTATGGAGCATTAGTTATGCGGCGAAGAATTTTGGATTGAAGTGATTGAAGACGGTAGGTGTTGGAATGTTTGGCTGACCCCATTTATAATTTAACCCCATAATATTGACTTTTCTTGTACAGCTGTATATATAACATATAAATAAATAAAAAATCCCATAATGTCAACAAGATATGTATTCTTATATTTTTATTTATTTTTTTTTAATTTAAGGCGCGTCAACATCTATGGCCATTGGCGCCCGGAGCATTCTCAATGCACTGTCGGTCTCAGGATAGTGTTCTCTCGTTACAGACAATATTGCCCATCACAGGGCAATGAGCTAAAATGACTCCTAGAAAGAGAAAATCAAAGGGTAACTAACATGGCTGGACTCAAAACCGGGATCTCCGCGTTGCTACATAATGTTAAACTAAGAACTAACTACTTATTTAATTGTTAATGAGTATATCTCTTAATATTTTACTCAAATTTGTATTGTAATATCTCTTTTTTTCTTTTGGCATTGGCTTTCGCCTTACAGCCAGCACTATCTATGTGTGAATTTCTGTTTATTAGCTTCTAATAACATTTAATCTCTGACTAAAAAAAAAGTTATACCTTGCTCAAATTAAAGTGTCTCTAGTTATAATCATCCAACACATTCACGCGATGCCGGGGTGCCAATCCCGGCTCAGCCCACCCCACCAATAGCGGTGGCTCCCGTTTATGTACAATATTTACATTATGTACATCGTGCAGGAAGACGGTCCGCACGACCAGAAGTCGCCACCTCTGGCCGGCATTGGTTCCCCCGCACCTCATTCATACCTGACTAACCTAAACGGACACATTCATGCCAATGAATAATAAATACATTCATACTGATACATCTGAATTAACTCGCTAAAACTATAATTACTCTACATAAATAAATAAATAAATACATATATAAATGAACAATATATAAAATACATACACACACACACACACATACATAAGTCGCAATATATTATCATACATATAGGAATAAATAATAAATAAATAAGTACCTACAAATACAAATATACATATTTACAAACCTCTATATACACCTATCTACTTAACTAGTCGCATTATACATACCTCTGGATGGCAGATCTGACCATCCTAGACTCATTCACTCTTCATTCATGCTTTTAACACATCCTGCGAAACTTATATACAAACTTTTCTTTTTATATACACCTATTTACACTGGATGGAGTACTCGATATTCCTACCATCCTCGAGCCTTAACCTATGATAAAACTATAATACAATCATTCATCCAATCATAAATCATCCATTCGTCCACGTCAGGTATATAACTACATTTATATTTACCAGTCATTTCTACCAAAGATTTCAGCACATAGATGTTGCTAGAAAATAATATCTCTTCAAATAATATTTGGTCGTCATTGATAATTTAGGGTCAATACGTTACAAACGTCATGCTTTGAGTTGAATAATTCAAAAAAGGTAAAAAATATCTGAAGTTAAAATACGAGTATAAAGGACTACATTTAAATAATATTATTTTCTATTTTAACATAAAAAATTATAATTTCAAAAAAAAAAAAACAATCAATCAATTAACTTGAAAGGTTTAGACTTCAAAACTAAATTTAATATAGCGTACAACAAAACAAGTAATGGGTTAAAAATTCAATATTGCATTTCTATAAAAACAGAAAAGTGAAAGTGGTCTCGTTCATGAGGAAATTTATTTTATATATTTTAGTAGAAAAGTGGAAAATGGCGATGAGAGAAGGAAGTATAAGAAATGTATAGGAAGGGGCGGGCGGCGGCGTAGCAGATAGTAGAGCGCACTCTACTAGCGGGACCACCAAACAGCACAACGACGAAATGGATGGTGACACTTTGCGAAAGTGGTTTACTGGAACAGCTTTTACCATTCCCTCCCCCGCCATATTCCCGTAAATATCTGTCCCTACTATCATTTCCACATCTCAAAATTTCTAGCTCGCTTAAATTTACAGTAAATATAATAAACTATAGTCCATATAATAATAATAATAATTATTATTATTATTTATAAATTAAAAATAGCAGAATTAAAAAAAAAAAATTATTAAACTCTTTTTCGGAAGTTGATTACGGTTATTCTTAATTTGTCTGTATCGTCTAGCAAACACGAATAATTTACATTCTTAACAGGAGTTACTTACTTATTACTAGGATGAAAAAAATCTGATATGACAGAAGACTTTCTCTTACTGAAATCATTAGAATTCTAATTGACAGATTTTCTCATTTCAAGGCCTTAATTTCAACAGCTGTTACAGGATTTTCGATAAGGTCACATCCGCCATTTTAACTTGTAAGTTTGATATATTTCTGTTTTTACATTTCTTTTAAGTAAGGTTATTTTTATTAACAAACGCTACAAAGATATTCACATATTATCAAAATTCAAGTTCAAATACCTTATAGTGCAGTTCATCAAATTTGTGATTAAAATAACTATTAAGAATCATCACATCTAAATATGCAACGATCCACATAAAAACTAACACACTTGCAGCACGAAAAACACATCATTCAAGTACAAAAACTCTGGGTCAAAAACGAAGAAAGAACTGCCGGTAGAATACGGAAAAAAACTTAAATGACAATACAATAGTCTGTACATACGAATCAAAACAGCTTTTAAGTGTTTACGTATGTGAATAATGCATGCAATCAAAAAAAAAAAAAATGTTCAGGTGGAATGTACATTACATTAAGATTGGATAACATATTTGTAAAATTTTTTCAGTGATATATCGATTAATGTCTGTATTTAAGCTCGTTCAGACTCGTTATATTGAGGCCTTAAAAAAAGAACCCATATTTAAGTATATATATATATATATATATACGTGCGTGAATTTTATGAAAGGTGAAATGTGGAATGTATAATATCAAATAACTTGCTTATATAGATTAATTGTTCAACATGTCTATACTATCTTACGATCATTCAGCACCGATTTATCATTTCTTATCAGTAACTACTCCACAGTAGCCCACGGCTGACACTTTCGTGTTATTTCGCTTTGTTAAAAAGAATAAGATGGTATGGGTAAATAATTATCAAAGTAAAATCTCCTTCAAAAAACATAGTTTAAGTTATACATCCCCACTCGTTGATGCTTCCATTTTTAAAAGGAAACAATGTCTTTAAAGGACCGAGATTTGTGTTATCCCATTCAGGTAGCAACACCCCTCTTAACCTAGTTAGGTCAAAACAAAAACACTTATAAAATCCAGTGTATTAACTGTATTTGCTCTGTGTAAGTCTATGTTATTATACAGTTTGACAAAAACAACCTGATGATGGGTGAACGCCCGAAACCGGTCGATGACCACAAAAAGAAGCAGGCTATCAGGGAAAATTAATTATTAAGAATTCAAAGAATTTGAAGAATTGTTAACAAATATGAGAACACTTAAACTCTTACATTATAGAGCAGTTATCGATTACTATAAGTTTTTTAGAATTGAATCTTTCCATGACCACCACCAGATATATGATGCGAAAATATTCTATTTTACAAGATCCAATTGTTCTAAAAATTAAAATCAAATGTTCATCATTTTTTTACCATAAAAATTTTTTTTCATTCGAAACTTCATTTTTTGACTCAATTGTTATGAATTAAATTTCATAAGTTGTTCATTATATCTATATAGAGCAGGGATGGCGAACCTATGGCACGCGTGCCATAGATGGCACGAAAGAAAATTTTGATGGCACGCACAAAAAGTGATTTTTTATTAATTACAACAAAATATATTTTATAAATTATAAAAATGAATTAGAATTCAACAATCCACACTTCAAAAATAATTTATGATTTAAATTTATGGTACTGAATATCTACCTACGATACATCTAAGTGGATTAACCAAAAGCGGCAAATTGCAAAACTATTAAAACGCTCAGTTCAAAGACAGTTTTTGCTCCTTCATGAAAACTTTCTGCATTGCCAGTGAGTCATTTATTAGTCTTTATAAAAACACCATGCTTTTGCATGGGTCATTTTATAACCTTAATCAGTGACTCGTTAAATATAACTATTTACGAAAATTACGGTTTTATTTTAAGGTAGATATTACATTTATATATATATTTTAAATTTATATTAATTTTTTGAACTATTTTTTTAGAATTTCTTATGATGGCTGCTAGTTCAATGAAAAAACCGAAATTATCAGAATCAGGTAGTAGCAAATAATTTCAAACTTGGAGGACCGATAGGTACGGCATGATTAATAAGGACAGTAAAGCTGTTTGCATTTTATGTTCAGGAACTGTTGTGTGTAAAACATCATCAGTAAAGCGACATTATGACCAACCATAAATCTCTTCTCAGTCGAAGTGTTGAAGAGCAAAAGGAGTATATATCACGTGTTTTAAAAAATAAAAATGCTCAAACTACATCCTTAATGAAATATATTGGAACTCAATCAAACATCACTGCTGCTAGTTATCAAGCTTCAAAAACTATTCCTCAATACGGGAAAACTTTTAATGAAGGTGATTTTTTTAAAGGAGGCTTGGTTACAATGTGCACCACACTTATTCCAAGATTTCGGAAATACAGAAAAAATTATCCAAAGAATTAAAGACATGCCATTGGCTAGGACTACAGTGAAAAGAGAATTTTGGGAATGGCAGAAAATGAAAGTTTTCAACAACAAAGAGATATAAAATCTTGCAATTTTATTTCCATTTGCCTCTATGAGTCCACCGACATAACACTCAGCTCGTTTAGCAATTTTTGAACGTTATTTTTTTCAAAATAACATTAAAGAAGAATTAATAAGTTTGTCAACACTAACAACAACAACAAAAGACACTTGTAACAAAAGACATTTGTAATGCAGTTATAGATGCATTGGGCAAAAAAGAAATATGTACTTCCAAAATTGTATCAGTTACAATTGATAGTGCTCGCAGCTTTAAAGGACAGGAAAATGGGTTTATAAATTTATTTACAAAACGCATAGGACATTCAATTCTTCGTTTCCTGTGCGTTATTCATCAGCAAGCGTTATGTGCTAAGACAGGTTTGAAAATATTGGATGATATTATGAGTTTCGTGACAAAATTAGTCAATTTTATATCAGCACGGGCTCTAAATGAAAGAAAATTTCATAAATTGTTAAACGAGATAAACTCATCATACAATAGTTTACTTTGGTACAATAATGTGCGTTGGTTAAGCCGCGGAAATACAGTTTTAGTGTGGCACGTTAGTTATTTTATAAAAAAAATTTATAAGATTGTGGCACGGACAATGAAAAAGGTTCGCCATCCCTGATATAGAGAATGTGACAGTGTGGTAGTGCGGTGTTTTTTTTACATGGTGGCATCACCGGGGGGCATTATTTCATTCAAAATGAAGATGATGTTACGGTCAATGGTGGTTATTCGTTGTTGCAGATCAAATGATCGAACGGAAGTTTGTTTCCAAATTTACTTAATTCATCTCAGCGAGATATATTTTCAAGAAGAAGACGCTACATGCCAGACTACCAAGAAACCATGGGATTTATTGAAGAAACAAATCAATGTTTCAATAATTTCAAAATGATTAACCAAGTTGACTTGACCAATTAATTAGCTATCTCGTTCGTGCGAATTAACACGACTGGATTATTTTCTGTGGAAAGTTATTTGAGAGCACAAATATACGCTAATAAACCATCAACGATTGACATTACTTGTGCTTGCACGAAATAACCCCGCTTTTATAGGAGAAAAAAGCCCGAATTTGAGTTCAGAAGCATCCACTAAGTAGTCGCCTAATCGCAGCCGTTTGAATGAAATTACTCTGCCTCACCTAACTGCTCTTACAAATAAAACGAAAACAAATAATAGATAGCGAGCAATTAAATGATTGTTTTATTTATATTTGAGCCCCAATCACGCTTAGTATAAATCCTACTATATGAGTTTGCGAACACAAAAAACTGATTTCCTGAATGAGGAAACGAGGCAATGCCTTCGACTACCCTCAAGCAAAACTTGTAGATAGATAGATAGATAGATAATAGCTTTATTTTACAACAAAATATTCTAAAAAACAATTCAAAAATTAACACAATCTTTGTTTTTTTGCTAATAATAATAAAAAAAAATTGAAATTAGAAAAGCTAATTTTGGCATGGTGGTACCGTCTGCCAGGAGTTCATTTTACTCTTATTTTATCCTTTGCATTTTTTACTCGTTGGAGTTCGATAGCTGCAAATTTTGTTAGTTTAGTTTTTATTTTTAACTATATCAATAATTTGTTTACATTTCTTTATTTGTGTGGAATGGTCGCTCACAGTTATTAATTAAATTCTTTGATTAAAAAAGCGCTATACTGCCATGCTTCACAATAATAATGATAAAGAAGTTTCCAGTTCCTTCCATTGAGATACTCTATTACCTGATTTGTACTTAAAGTCCTAGTTCGGAAGTACTTGACCCTATAAGGGGCCTTGGCATTCTGCCAAGAAGTGAACTCCATCCTCCTCCTCATTTAGGTTACATAATGAACACAACTGTGTACTAATTATGTATGTACCTTTTACAATTCAGATTTAGGGAGTTTACCTCTACATTTCATGATTGCACTAATGCATTTTTTTGTCCAAACCGTCGGTAACATATTTCACCTCTTTGGACAGTACACTGTACAACCCATAAAATATTCCCCTAGCAGCCAATCCCTTATAATCTTCGCTAAAACTTGGCCAAACTTGGCTTTCAGGCAATGAAAATCACAACTTAATAGATCGTACATAATCTATCTAAAATCTGCTTGCGAGAAAACTCCAAAAACCTTCGAAATCTGTTCTATAGAGTTGCATTTTCTGTTTATACTACGGATTTCCATTAAATTTAGAATTTTAGCAATGCTTTTCAATGTAACTTAATACTATGTAAGAGGGCTGGTGCAAAAGTAATTTACAGTTTTTGTTATTGTGAATGTTGCCGTTTGATGTAGGGGTAGTGAACCCCCACCACTCATCCACTCTAGCGGAGAGAAACAGCCCCTCTCGCACAGAGAGGAGAGGTTCGGCCAGTGGATATATATATATGAGAGAGAGAAACAGTCAAGGATTCTGTTCAATTCAGTCTTACACATCAGACATCATTCTATTGATTCACACTCCGTACATATCATTTTAGCCACGTCAGTCTGTCAGTTCAGTTCAGTACCTAATCCTAAAGTGTAAAGTCCCTGGCAGTCAGTTATATATACACATATCAATTATATATCTTAAACCAATCTTAAGGTGTTTATCTATCATCATCAACAACCAACATCTCCTCACAACACCCTCACAAGTGCAATGATGGTTCAAGAAGTTTTGCAAAGGAACCTACCTACAGCCTTGAACATAGTGGCTGGCCATTAAAGTTTTGAACGACCAATTGGGGGGGGGCAATCATCGAAGCTGATTATCTTACAACTACAAGAAAAGTTGCGTCTACCATCGTTCGGCATGCAAAGAAAATTGGAAAGGGGAAAAAGTTGGATAAATAGACGCTTTTCAATTGAGCTAGTCAAAAAAAAAAATTTTTTTAAATTGTCGCTTTAAAGTGTCGTCTCCTCTTCCTGTATGCAGAATTTCTCAGTAGGAGTGACATGCGACGAAAAGTGGATATTATATGACAACTTGTTCAGTGATTGGACCGAAAGGAAGCTCCAAAGCACTTCTCAAGGCCAAACGTCTAAAAAAAAAAAAAATATCCTGGCCACTTTTGTCAGCCTGGTGCCGGACTAATCCATCATTGCTTATTGAATTCTGGAGAAACCATTATTCTGAGAAGTATGCTGTACAAATCATCGATGAGATGATCCAAAAACTGTAATGCCAGCAGCCGGCATCAGTCAGGGAAATAGATTTAAGTAGATTGTTGCAGGGGATTATCGCACTGCGACCTAAAAGATCTATTGTGCCACCCGGAGCCTTCTCAGGGCACTGCCGGCCTCTAAGCAGTGTTCCCTACCTGCAGACAACACTGCCGGTACAGTGAGTTGTAGAGGCTCCTAGGAAGAGAAAATCTAAGGGCAGCATGCTGGATTCGATCCCGGAACCTCCGCGTTGCTAGTCCAGAACGCTAGCACTGAGCAATCCCTTCCTTCTCCCTTGGCTTACGCCAATTAACTAGGGGCGGAGACCCTAGTTTGTGTAATATGTTTGTCCTTATCTGTAAAGTGTAGAGTGTATATAGTTTAAGTGTATTGTGTACTGTTCTGTCGAAGTGCATGGAGTACTGAACTCCACTCTGTGGTATCCCGTGGGGACGCTACTCCCTAAGTAACTGCTTGCAACAGATACCCATTGCGGGCAAATATCAGTCCGGGAAAAAGCCCAATTCTTCTCCACAGCGCTTTTGCCCGCATGTCGCACATATAACGCTACAAAAATTAAACGAATTGGGCTAAGAAATTTTGTCTCATCCGTTAAATTCACCCAACCCATCGCCAATACCACAATTTCTTCAAACATCTCAAAAACTTTTTACAAGGAAACCGCTTCCACAACCAGCAGGATGCAGAAAATGCTTTCAAACAGTTTATCGAATCCGGAACCACGGATTTTTATCGACAAACTTATATATCGTTGTAAGAATGTGTTTTTGGAGCCATTTTCTAAAAACTCGCGAAAATTAACTTAAAAACTATTCAACAATGTTGCACTTCCGGTTAACGAATTTTGACAGAATCTTCGTGTAAAAGTGCTTGAAATAAGTTTTCTTTGAAGGTAAATATATAAATTTAAGTGGGAAATATTATAGAAAATACAGTGTTCACTTTTATCATACAATTGGAAAAAAAAAAAAGAAATTGAACAATTAATGGAACCACAATACTTTTTTTGAAAGTTATGAATTTATAATTTCAATATTTATAACTGTTTGCCTGTCTGAAAGTTATAACAGTTACTATTAGATTAACTGGATCAGACAAAAATGATACGCCAATTCTATATCTGATTCAATTGGTTCTTTATAGTGAGTGAACAGTCTATCTGCAACTGACAGTTGTTTATCCATTTTTGTTTTTACATTTTTCTGTACACTCCATTTATTTGTGAACAGCAGTCATTCAACATTTCAACAAACTATTTTTGTAAATGGGCAGTTAACTGAATTAAGGAGAGAAGAAAATTAAATATCAAAAATAATTAAAAGGAAAAGTTTAAAAAAACAATAAATAGATTAAATAAAACATTCCTAAACAATAGAAAAGTGCGGAGATAACTGCTCAAAGGAAAATAAGTTTAAAAAAAGTTTGCTTTCTGTTTAACGTTACAATAGAAAGTTGGATGATCTATGGCAGCCTTATTTATTAACTTTGTAACAAGTAAACGTAGGCGTTTTGTTTTTCTTTTACGCCATGACTTCGACTATTCAGCCATTCGCGTCGCGCGGGTCAGTATAAAATTTTAGGCTCCGCTGGCGATTGATGTTGTTCGTTTTGATGGATATCCATGTTAGAAATATTGCATCCATTGTGTAAAAAAAAAAAAGTAAAATGGTTGTGTTCGCAATATTTTTTTTAAGACGCATCATAACATCTGCGGTCAATGGCGCCCAAAGCCTTTTCAATGCACTGCCGATATCCGGACAGTTTTCTCTCGTTACAGACAACACTGAACAGTGAGCTGTAGAGAAAAAATCTAGAGGTAACGCTCGACACGAACCGGGACCCTTCGTGTGAGAGTCCAACGCGCTACCACTGAACTAATCCCCTTCATTCTTCCTCTCTTACTATTTATCCACAATATTATTATAACAATATACGGTATAAGTTAGGAGAGTTGACGAGGGTAGGGAAGAGAGGCAGGCTTTACTTCTCTCATTTGAAGAGCAAAATTCTTCAGTTATTTTATGTGTTCTTCAGTGTTCTACAAACATTTACACGCATCAGCAAAATCTGATTAATATCTGGAATTTTCATAATGCATTAGTAAATTTTTATTTACTATATTAATTGCAATCTGAAATGAATGATTTCCACGGTGTAGTTAAAATTGGACTCGCAGCCATAGTGTGTTACCAAATTTCATGTCGACCAGCCATGTTTCCATCACAGAGGAGAGTACGGCATCTTTCCTACCTATGGTGCGTCACCTATCCTACTATAAAATAAGAAAGGCGGCCAAGTGTAGTGTACATGTATTTTGCTTCGGGAATAAACGAGAATGCCTTTATTTGGAAAAATAGAATTTTTTTTTGTAAATAATAGTAGTTGACATATGTTTTATAAGCATTACCTGTATAACATATCTCCTATATTTTTATACAGGACATAACTTTGAAATGTGCGTCGTCTCTCCCTAACATTACCCTATACATTTTTTATCCACAAAATGGATTTCGAAAAGTTGACATGTTCACAATGTAAAAGAATATAATAATCACGTGTGCAACACTTACGATTTTCTCTTCGTACAATTATTAGAATACTAATTGGAGTTGATGTTTTGCTTTGAAACAGTACATATCGTGTTCTTTCTCTGCTTAATTTTTCTGTTTTTTCTATGATTTTTCAGAATCGGAGGATTTCACAGTAAATGCGGACTTGAGGCAAGGAGACCCTCTATCATGTGTAATTTTTAATCTCTGCTTGGAAAGGGCGATAAGGGCTATCAGAACAAATCCCGGCGGCACTATCTATAACAGGCTAACTCCAGCACATTGCATACGCGGACGACGTATTGATTATTGCGAG
This sequence comes from Triatoma infestans, assembly GCA_011037195.1. Taxonomy (NCBI): domain Eukaryota; kingdom Metazoa; phylum Arthropoda; class Insecta; order Hemiptera; family Reduviidae; genus Triatoma; species Triatoma infestans. Next base: position 35,550 of record JAAEAF010013840.1, on the reverse strand, counting down.
ATCAATAGCGGCACTGAGGGGAGCATTTCAGGAACTAGAAGAAGTAGTAGGAAGCGCGGTTTGGAAACCAATGAAACTAAGACCAAATATATGCGCACCTCTAGAACACAGGAGCATGGAAACGAGCGAATCCAGTTTGGAGAATATAGCTTCCCAGTGTGCAAAGATTTTAAGTACTTAGGGTCCTTAATAACAGCGATATAACCGCAGAAATAAAGGCAAGAATAGCGGCAGGGAATAGATGCCTGTTTGCGGTTCTAAAGGTTCTGCGGTTCAGGGACTTATCTCGCAAAACTATTATTAGGCCAACGTTACTTATGCTAGCGAAGCCTGGGTGATGAGCAAAGAAAGTGAAAAGATTCTCGGGGTTTGGGAAAGAAAAGTTTTAAGAAAAATATTCGGCCCAAGATGTGTCAATGGTGTGTGGAAAACAGGAGTTAAAGCAGCTATTTGGTGAGCCGGATATAGTTGCTCAGATAAAGAAAGGAAGATTAAGATGGTTGGGCCATGTGGAGAGAATGTCTCAAAATTATTATTATTATTATTCCCAAAAGGGGAGGGAAGTAAACCCTACGCTATCCAAAGCCCCCTCGGGCCCATATAGCTGCCCCTAAAGAATACCTACCACTGGGACTAGAATGAAAATCCAGGCCCAGGTTTTAACCATCTAAGTTTCACAACAGACCGAACAAATCGGACCAAAACCTTAAAAGGACACAGCTTAAGATCCTCTACCGACATCCTATTCCGGCCGAAGGTCCTAAACCTAATCTCCTCACAACCCAAACAATTCGTCATCAAATGCATGGGTGTTTCCTCCTCAGTTTCACAAACTCTACAAAAAGGGTCAGGCACAAGTCCCATTATATAGAGATGTCTCCTTAAACCACAATGCCCAGTGAGGAATCCAACCAGATACCTGAGGGAGGTCCGTGAAAGACATCGGACCCCACTACTCAAAGCTCCGTCCGGGCCCCCAATGAGCATTTTAGACTGCCGACAACCCACTGCACTCATCCATAAGGATGAGTGCTGTGAGGTCATCCACGTCTGAAAGCCCGACAAACATGTGTCAGAAGACACACCAACAGCAGGCTCTGGACCAATGAAAGGGAGAGAGGCACCTAATTTGGCAAACCTATCCACCTCCTCATTCCCAAAAATTCCCATATGACCTGGAACCCAGACCAGAAGCACATCCTTTAATGAAGAAAGATCTTCCAGTCTTCTAGAACATTCCAACACCAATCTGGAAGTGAAGACACATGAATTAAGCGCCTTCAACGCAGCCTGGCTATCCGAGCAGATACAAACACCTTTTAAATTAGTGTTACGCACCCTCTCATCCAAAATACAGCAAAGAATTGCATAAACCTCAGCCTGGAAAACGGTGGCCCACTCACCAAGAGGCGCTACCAAATGATCTCCCGTCTCAAAATAGACGGCAGCCCCAGACCTACCATCCATCCTGGAACCGTCCGTGTAGCATCGGAGATAATTCTCAGGAATCACACCAGACGGACCCAGGGTTAACCAATCTTCCCTAGAAGGCAACCTAACCCTGTAGGAATGACCAAAGACAAAAGTCTTCAAATTCCTATCAGAAGGGAAACCTGTAATGGGAATCCTTAAAAGCATCTCACGATAAATGGTAGAATGACCATATCGCTTACCCTGCCAAAAACCTGCCTGTTTAATTCTATAACAGGCTTTCATTGCCTGGTTTTTCACCTCCACAAAAAGAGGTGGAATCCCTAACAAAGTCTCCATAGATGCGGTCGGTGTCGTCCGAAACGCTCCAGTCACCGCCAGACAAGCCAAGCGTTGGACTTCTTCCAACAGCTGCCTAGCAGATCGTGTTTCAATGCGACGCCACCACACCAAAGCCGCATATACCAATCTAGGTTTAATGACCATACAATAAATCCAGAACATCATCTTGGGAGTGATTCCCCAGTTCTTACCTACAACTCTTCGACATTGCCAAAAGGAGATTATCGCCTTTTGATGTTGTGTCTTAACATGTTCCGACCAGTTCAATTTACTGTCGAGAACTACTCCAAGGAACTTCACTGATTTGCTAACCTGTATGGAAGTACCTAACAACCTAGGAGGTGTAAAACCTACTATCTTCCTTCTATGAGTAAATAGAATTGCCTGGGTCTTAATAGGATTAATAGAAAGACCCTTATCCTGTGTCCAACAATACACCATGTTAAGGGCGCTTTGCATTAGGTCCGAAATAGTGGACAAACAGCGCCCTAACAATAAAATAACACCATCATCGGCATATGCTTGCACATAAAATCCCGATGAATTCATCCTAACCAAAAGGTCATCCATGACGACGCACCACAACTTAGGTGAGAGACAACCCCCTTGAGGGCAACCTCTCCCCACTTGTACTATCATGGTGCGCCCGCCAAGGGAAACCTGTATAACCCTACTCCTAAGATAGACACCTATCCAATTGATTAAGACGGGATGTATACCTTTTCGTACCAAGGCATCTTCCAGAGCATCAAACGATACTCTGTCAAATGCCCCCTCAACATCAAAGAAACACCCTAGGGCATATTCTTTTATTTCCAAAGCAGATTCTATCCTTCCGACGAGACAATGTAATGCAGTCTCTGTCGACTTACCCACAATATAAGCATGTTGGTTAGGATGGAGTGGATGATCCCTTAATGGGCCATCAGTAATATACCTATCCACCAACCTTTCCAAAGTTTTCAAGAGGAAAGACATAAGACTAATGGGTCTAAATGCCTTGGGGTCGGAGTAGTCATTTCTTCCCGGCTTGGGAATAAAGACTACCCTTACTTCTCTCCATAATGTTGGTACATAACCAAACATCAAACATCCTTTAAACAATCTTAACAATACCTTCGTCAGCACGTCCCCACCCTTTTGCAACAGACAAGGATAAATCCCGTCCGGTCCAGGTGACTTGAAAGGTGAGAAACTTTGTACTGCCCAACTAACTCTATCATGTGTGACAACCTCATCTAAGGTGGATACATCTTCAAGGTCCCATCTCCTACCACCCACCAAAGACGAAGCAGCATTTAAACCAATATTATCCGGGAAGTGAGTATCAAGCAAAAGCTGCAGTGTCTCCCCTTCCCCCCTGTAAAGGAACCATCAGGGTATCGTAGGGTACCTAACTGACTGTCCCTATCCTTACTAAGAATCCGTACCAATCTAGATGATTCCTGGAACGAATTTATATCCTCACAAAAGGATCTCCAGGAATTCCTCTTGGCTCTCCTCAGAGCATATTTATATGCTCTTTTAATACTGTTATAACTATCCCATGATTCCGAAGAATCAGCAAGGACAGCCTTCCTGTATGAGCCCCTTACCTGTCTCCTTAGTTTTTCCAACGAAGAAGACCACCAGGGATTCTTACTATCCTTAACCACCTTGGGAGGACAAGACTCCTCGAATGAGGATCTAATGTGTTCATGAAGAATACCAGCCTCCCTTTCCAATTCCTCTATGCCATCAGGGGCTTCTGATTGGATAGTCAGTTTATCTTCAATAATTCTAGAATATAAACCCCAATCCGCCCTCCTGGGATTCCTATAACTAGCCAGGGTAATTGGATCAATCCCCAGACTAAACCTAATCATCCTGTGATCGGAGATGGAAGCCTCAGGACTCACCCTCCAATCCTTAATCAGACCACTAAAATTCCTAGAAGCAAGGGAAATATCAATAACCTGTCTTCTAATCCTAGTAACAAAAGTGGGTTCAGTACCCCTATTCAGGACCTCTAATCGCGTACCCACCAGGAAATCCATGAGAGCGCGACCCCTACCATTGGTGTCGCTGCTGCCCCAGACAACATGATGTGCATTCGCGTCACATCCTATTATAATAGGTATGTCATTGGTCTCCGAATACCGAACCAAACCCATGAACTCCTGAGGAGGAGGAGAGGGGCCATCATAGGGGAAGTAAGCCGAAGCCACAACTACGTCGCGACGACGCCCACCAACCCCCAGTCCAACCCTCACCGCCACCAAGTCCCGAGAGCAGAACTGTCGAAGCAGGACAGCGTCGACACTCCGACTGGCAAGAATACATGCCCTAGGAATGTCCCCGCCATCCGCCACGAACAGTCTGCCATCAACCACACTCAATCCTCGAACCAAACCTTTAAAGGCATAAGGTTCTTGAATTAGAATAAAATATGTATGCAACTTAGCAATACAACGGCATAAGTTAGCCGTTGCATCTTTGCTATGCTGCAAGTTAACCTGAACCATTTCTACCCTGTCAATCATAGTAATAAGTCAACTAATGTAAGAAATGGAACTTCTGACAAACTTGATAGCAGGCAGGAACAAAAATAAATGAATAATAATAAAATAAATAAATAAACAAATAATAATAAAATAAATAAATTTAAATAAATAAATAGACAAATAGAATGTCTCAAAATAGGCTCTCGAGAAAACTTTTGTATGGAAAGCCTGCAGGATCGAGGATACGAGGGCGTCCTCGGCTTCGGTGGTTGGACGATGTAGAGGAAGATCTGCGTCGGGCTGGTGTAAGAAGATGGCGCACCAAGGCCGAAGATCGACAGGAATGGGAAAAACTTATTGAGGAGGTCCAGGTCCTACTCTGAGGACTGTCGCACCGTTTAGTAAGTAAGTAAGTACAGTGCTTGTTTACTTTGTTATTTTTGTAAAATTTATTTTCAGAATAAAGTACTATTATTATTATTATTATTATTATTATTATTATTATTATTATTATTATTATTATTATTATTGTTACAATACTAATTATCAATTTTGCTTTAAACAAGCATACTTTACAAAACATTTAGTTAAACTTGCAATATAAATAAAATAAAGTTGGTGAGGATTAATACTTGTTATGTCTCAAACAAACTTAATAACGCAATTTAAATTTAACCTATTATTATTTGTCTGGAGGAAGGGACCAAACCCTATGCTATCCAAAGCCCCCCCACTGGGGCCATATAAGCTAAACCCAAGAAAAACAATAACAAATCGGGTCTAGAACCAGGATATTTATTTAACCCTAACTAAGGGGGCCCTACAACCCCCTAAAATGAATTTTTTTTCGGAAAATTATTGTATACTAAAGTGATATGATTTTTATGTGTGTAGTTAGTATGCAATATTTACGTTTCTGAGAAAATTAAGAAAAACTGAATAAAATATTCAGTTAGATCAGCATTTCTGGTTGATAAATGTTAGCCGAAACCTTAGTATCATATATGGTGATGTCCCCAAGGGGTATCTGTTGCATGCAGTTTCTTGGGTAGTAGCGACCCGACTGGTTACCACAGCTCAGTACTCCATGCACTTCGTCAGAACACTTACAACACAACACTTACAGACAAGGATAAACACAGTACACAAACTGGGGTCTCCGTCCCTAGTAAACTGCGAGCCTAAGAAGAAGGAAGAGATTAGCTCAGTGGTGCTGGACTAGCAACGCGGAGGTCCTGGGTTCGAATCCAGCATGCTACCCTTAGATTTTCCTTTCCTAGGAGCCTCTACAACTCACTGTCAGGTGATGGGCAGGTTGTATATAGCTAGAGACCACTATTCGGAGACCGACTGTGCACTGAGAAGGCTCCAGGGAGCACAATAGATCTTTCAGGTCGCAGTACAATATTCCCCTACACAATCTACAGTCATAATATATGGTGATGGTATCTAAACGGCCAAAGTCAAATTAGGCTCGATTTTTCCTCTTTTTTCTGAGATACTTTGTTTAAACACACCATACATCTAGATCATTCGCTACAAACATTTGTTTTTGTATTCTGGGGACTCCAAAAAACAAGTATTTCCCGGTGAAAACTCAATTTCGAAGACTTTTTCACAATCGCAATACTTTCTCTTACCAGGAGTAAGTGAAAGATAAAAATCTGAGGTAAAATACTCATGGCGACTTTCTCTTACAGCTGTTAATACAATTATTATATTGTGGGTTCAATACTAGAACTGGACAACTCGAATTTTCTAGATCTGAGTTAACTGCTTTAGCATATTGTTCAGATAGTAACCGTTTCAATGCTAGATATAATTGGGTTGTTGAAGGAGTGAAATGGTCTGGTTAAAATGAATTAACAGAATATGGTTAAACCGCATAATATGATAAATGACACTGACTGCCTGGACTTCACACTTGAAAATGATAAGCGTATGTTAGAGTGGAAAAGGGATAATGACACGTAGTGATGAACTCAGTAGTATGAACTGTTCTCCTAGCTGTCTCTCGTCGCTGTATTTATGTGGTTTCTCCCACTACAATCCGAGAGAATGGTCCTATCATTTTGTCTCTCTGCTGCAAATACTCTCTTTGGATACTATTACATACAGGTGGGTAACTAATAAAATGACTCCAGATTATCTGGTAACATTTTTTTTAGTTACCCATATCTAGCATTGAAACGGTTACTAACTGAACAATATTTTAGTGCAGTTAACTCAAAATCTAGAAAATTCGAGTTGTCTAGTACTAGTATGGAGCTCACCTATATAAACTGACATGCTTTCTTTAAATCTCAAATTTCGCTCATTTCTTCTATTATGAATACAGGTGCTGGGGGCCAAGTACTTACTTATCCAGGCAGATAGTAAACATGATGACATTGCAGTCAAGAAAAGAGGGCCCAAAAAACTTGAACCACAACATAAATTACGTTTTTGAAATTTAACGCCAAACATTCCGCCGCATAAATATCAAAAATCAATTACTTAGGGACAAATGTTTCAAATAAAAGTGATACGTTTCTTATATACATAAAGTTAGCTATTCAAGTTACAAGGAATTTTCAGTTGTTTTCGAGTACAAATTATAAATACACAAAAAAGGATAACCGGAAGTCGATTGTGCAAAGTCAACTTCCGGTTATCCACGGACCAATTATCTTCAAACTTTGAATTCTACTAACGTTTCCATACCATTATTGTTATAATTAGCCAAACTAGGATAAATTAATTATCAAGCAGTGATATAATAAAAGGTCTGCATTCAATTAACTATTAGATATTACAAAATGATAAGGAAAAAACACACAAAAAAATAAAAGAAAAATAAAATAAATTGAACACTTGTATGTAGGAAATAATCTCGTAACAGTGGCAACCAATATCCATTAAATGGGAAGAAAAGCTAGAGATGGGTTACAGTTTAACGTTTAAAGTAGGTGAAAATAATTAGAAAGACCAACACTTGATATAGTAACTATAGGATTTAGTTTAGCTAAGCTTTAAGGTACTGTAGCGGGTTGGTAATAGTGAAAAAGCTTAGCTAAACCCCCTATGTCGAGAGATACTCTGCCCAGCAACCTATCCCTTTAACAATGTTATGTCCAAGAGATACTTTCTTCTAATACTATCCTAGAAGAAAGATAGATATACCACCCATCTCTCCCAACCCGACTAGAACAAGTTTCTAACAAAATAAACAAACTATCCTTCATTTTCCAGGTTTACCCCACAATTTAATCTAAATCTAGTCAGAAATAACATAGTCATTTTATCAAATGAATTTATTATTCCTAAGAGTTTTTTTTGTTTTATTTTGTTGAAACCTCAACTTTATTCTGAAATAAACTATATTCTAATCAAGTACAGATCTAAATGAGCTTAAGAAATAAATATTCACCATTTTTTTTTTATTTACTTCTTAAATTATATATTTACAAAATTTACCTATATTAAATTTTATACGTATTCTTTTATATATCAACTATGCGGCAAGAGTTATGGGCAGCCATGAGAGGATAAGGAAACTTCAGATGAAAAGGAAAAAAAGACAAAGGATAGGTTGCTTAAAAAATATTTGTAATTTGTTGGCAAACGGAAAAATTTGTGAAATGAATTGCGATCTCAGATTAATGTGTGATATCAGCGAAGAAAAGCGTCAATTTGCTATCAGGAATAAAACAAATATTCTATTAACGGAATGTAAAAAAAAGTCTGACACAACTTTCTCTCACTCCAAATTTCAAAATTATAGTTGAAAAATTTTATAATTTGTGAACCAAATTTAGTGAAATTCGTCGAAAACTGAAAAAACTGTTACTGAAAAAACTGAAGTTCAGTAAAAGTGCACTTCTGGTTTACAAATTTTCTTGAAACTCGGAATTTTGGCCAACTATTTATTTCTAATTAATATTGTTTGGATGATAGAATTGTATAATCAACTACGATAACAATTTAGAGAAAAACATAACCTCACCCCGCATCCCTAAAAGTGCCCTTAAATGAATTTTCGCAGAGAAATGTTTTAAATAAAAGTTGTAGATCTTTGCATGTTTAGTTTATATACGAAGTTTCAAGAAAATCGTCGGAGCCATTTTTGTGAAAATTGCGAAAAAGAGAATAAATCATTTTAAGTAAAACTGCTAACGTAAACGCACTTCTGGTTATCCGATTTTTTCAAACTCGGAATCTCAACAACATATTTAATTCTAATTAACATTATTTAGTTGTCAGAATTGTCTAATAAACTGAAATAGCACTTTAGATGGAAACCTAACCCCACCCGTCCCCCAAAAGTGCCCTTAAATGAATTTTCCGAGAGAAATGTATCAAATAAAAGTTGTAGCTCTTTGTATGTGTGGTTGATGTTCCAAGTTTAAAGAAAATCGTCGGAGCCATTTTGAGAAAATTGCAAAAAAGTAAAAAATCCATTTAGTAAAATGGTACTTCCGGTAGAGGAATTTTGACAGATAACGTACTGTCACATCCCATAGTGATACCTAAACGGAATATTAAGTTTGGACTTACTATGGTTTTTCGTTTTTGAGCTGTGCTGTCTACACACGTAGACACTGGCTGACTGACACACACACACACACACACACACACACACATACTTACATACACACATACATACACAAAGAACATTTGTAAATGAAACACTTTTTTGGACTCAGGGGACCTCGAAACGGATATTTCCGGTGAAAACTCGATTTCGAAAATTTGACACGATTACAATACTTCCTCTTACTAGGGAGTAAGAGAAAGTAATAAAAATTAGTTTTACCAAGAATCGTTCAATACCTTCTTTTCTGGAAAAAACAAAATTACCAAGAATATTAACTTTAAGTCAAAATTGAAAAGAAAATATTTAATTTAATGCAGAAGTCAATTTTCGTTCTATTGGAAAACTAAATTCTATTATTTTTATTATTTATTGTTTATTTTTGTAATATTATATCTACAACTTATATTTTTGTAATTGAAGTATTTATGATGCATGTTCTTGTGAGAGATTGGGAGAAGGCGGAACTATTCCTCGAGGGTAAAATAACCAACTCCCATCCACTTAAAAGAAATGTTTAGGAAAAATCTATGTCTTCCCTGCTAACAATGACTGAGGCCATGCCTCAGCCAGACTGTCTCACGATCCCGTGGTACCATTATGTAGAGAGAACAAGCCTCCTAGTGAAAGGCCTAGAATGGTCACTGGCCCGACCATCAACAGGCAAGCCTGACCATGGCCTACGGTTTTGCAACACTCTCCTGACAAGGCCGGGACTTTGCCCTGCCATTCAGATGAAGCGGGTATTCTGTTCATGATATAGGTGGAATGTATTAATGCTGAACAATTAGGTTCAGCATGTGAAGATTAGATTAGATTCTATGGGGGGGTTGGCTCTTCAGCCTACGCCACCGCAATCCCAAGGGCCTACTGTGGCATCCCATAAGTTGGAGTCCTCTCCCCCGTCCTGTCCTTTATTTGAACTTTGGAATCTGGAGAGGCTCTAGGTGGTCAGTCAAGAGCACCTCCCATCAGAGCATTCTCTCGAATCCTGTCGTCCTTATTAGATTTAGCAGACTCGAGAGAGGCCCCTGGCTGAGGCCTGCAGGCGTCAGCTTCTCCTCCCCAAAGAGGTGAAACCATACCAGCCCCTCGCACTGACACAAAATGTGCAATGCTCATTCCTCTTCTTGCTGATAAAACCTATGCAGGCTATCCATTGTTAGGCCTATGCGATACATGTGCTTATTAAGTCTACAATGGCCAGTGAGATCGCCAACTGCTATTCTTATGCACCCCCCAGCCTAGTTGGAGTAGTTCAGCAGTTAGCCGGGGCGAGTAGCTATGAATGAACGCTTTCGCCAGCCTTTGGCCTGGGGTTTTAAGACCAACATTCCCTTGATCGATCGTGCACCCATGTTCTAATAGATGCACTCCTGAGGCATCAACCTGTGAAACTATCAAATAAATAAATAAAAGTAAATATATCAAAAGGACAAGTGTCTGTGTAAGTTTGTAAATAAAAACTCTGCGAATATTTCCCCCAAAATTGTTTAATTGCAAAACAAAAAAAACAAAAGTCCTTGAAATTAAAGATGGGGTGTACCGAATTAATTATTCGTATTTTATATGAAGGAGGAAGTATTAAGAATGTGTCAAATTTTAGAAGTTAATTTTTCATCGGATATTTATGTTTTGAACATTGCTAAATCCGAAAAATTTGTCTGTGTGTGTGTGTGTGTGTGTGTGTGGTTGTATGGTCGCTACGATGGTATGCGACAATTAGTTTTTGGCCAAAATCAGTCGACCAAAAATATACGACTTTACTGAGCAGATCATTCCATTTTTTTTTGTATTTCTTAAAAACTTCTTGTATCAACTAACAATATAAAAAGAGCTGCAACTTCTATCTGAAACATTTTCCCGGGAAGATTCATTGATGAGATTAGAGGTGGGGGATATTGTTATGTTGGTAGAACTGGTGTGAATCTCACCCATTCATTATAAAAATACACCTATATGTGTGTAACACATATATTATTGTAACCATATATTATTTATTATAATGAAAAGTGACGTAACATTTCTCTCTTTCTCATTCAGTCAACGACCCGACGGCTACGAACCAATTAGCACTTTCACTTGTATATATCTTCGGCAAAACGTCCACTATTCTGTAATAAACCTAACGGCCATCATCAACATCGTCCAAACCATTGTCAAATCACATACAACAGCACCCAGTAGAATAACCAGAACTCGGCCTAAGACCAGTTCTATTTCTGACACTAATGTTAGTATGTTTCTATTAAATCCAACAATCGTATCCATTTTTACTTTCTCTTACTCCTAGTAAGAGGAAGTATTGTAATCGTGTCAAATTTTCGATATCGAGTTTTCACCGGAAATATCCGTTTTGAGGTCCCCTGAATCAAAAAAGTGGTTTTAGCAAATGGTCTGTGTGTGTGTCTGTGTGTGTGTGTGTGTATGTGAACAGCATAGCTCAAAAACGAAAAACCGTAGAAAGTTGAAACTTGATATTCCGTATAGGTATCAGCATGGCATCTGACAGTGGGTCATCTGTCGAAATTCCTCAACCGGAAGTACCACTTTACTTATTGTTTTTTTTACTATTTTGCGATTTTCTCAAAAATGGCTCCAACGATTTTCTTCAAAGTTGCTATATCAACTATACATACAAAGTGCTACAACTTTTATTTGAAACATTTCTCTGGGAAAATTCATTTAAGGGCAGTTATGGGGGAGGGGTGGGGTTAGGTTTTCATCTAAAGTGCTATTTCAGTTTATTAAACAAGTCTATCATCTAAATAATGTTAATTAGAATTAAATATGTTATTGAAATTCCGAGTTTGATAAAAATCGGATGACCGGAAGTGCGTTTACTTTACCACTTTACTAAATGATTTTTTCACTTTTTCACGATTTTCTCAAAAATGGATCCGACGATTTTGTTCAAACTTGTTATAGTAACTACTCATACAAAGAGCTACAACTTTTACTTAAAACATTTCTCTAGGAAAATTCATTTAATGGCACTTTTAGGGGAGGGGTGGGGTTATGTTTTTCTCTTAAGTGCGATCATAGTTGATTATACAATTCTATCATCCAAACAAAATTAATTAGAAATAAATGGATGACCGAAATTCCGAGTTTCAAGGAAATTAGAGAAACCGGAAGTGAACGGTTTTTTCAGTTTTCGTCGTATTTGAATTAATTTCGTACATAAACTATAAAATTTGTCAATTATACTTTTGATAACTGGAGTAAGAGAAAGTTGTGTGAGTGTTTCACACCAGATTTTTTTTTTTTTATTTCACAACATACACATTCAATATGTATCTCCCTATTTTTACTTTTTTTTACTTTCTCTTACTCTTAGTAAGAGGAAGTATTTGTAATCGTGTCAAATTTTCGATATCGAGTTTTCACCACAAATATCCGTTCCAAAAAAGAAGTTTTTTAGAAAATGGTCTAGTTTCGAGCATAGCTCAAAAACGGAAAATCGTAGAAATTTCAAATTTGATATTCCGTTTAGGTATCACTATGCGATCTGACTGTGCGTTATCTGTCAAAATTCCTCAACCGGAAGTACCACTTTACTAGTTGACTTTTTTACTTTTTTGCGATTTTCACAAAAATGGCTCCGACGATTTACCTCAAACTTAGTATATCAACCATACAAACAAAGAGCTACAACATTCATTTAAAACGTTTCTCCGAGAAAATTCATTTAAGGGCAGTTTTGAAGGAAAGGTTGGGTTAGGTTTTCCTTTTAAATGCTATTTCAATTTATTATACAATTCTGTAATCTAAATAATATTAATTAGAATTAAATATGTTGTTGAAATTCCGAGTTTGGAAAAAAATCTGATAACCGGAAGTGCATTTTTACTGAAATAAATTTTTCAGCTTTCTGGTATTTTCTCGAAAATGGCTCCAACGATTTTCTTTAAAGTAGGAATGTGAACTACACATATAAAGAGCTACAACATTTATTTGAAACATTTCTCCTGATAATGTCATTTAAGGGGCTTTTGGGGTGAGGGTTGCGGGTTATGTTTTTCTCTAAAGTGCTATCTTAGTTGATTATACAATTCTACCACCTGAACAAAATTAATTAGAAATAAATAGATGACCAAAATTCCGAGTTTCAAGAAAATTAGTAAACTGGAAATGCGCTTTTACAGGACAATTTTTCAGTTTTCGACGAATTTCATTAAATATAAGTACACTAACAATAAAATTTGTTAATTTCAATTTTGAAAATCGGAATAAGAGTGTTTTGTGTGAGTGTTTCACACCAGATTTTTTTTATTTGTTTTTACTTTCTATTTTCATAACAACACTACAATATTAATAAGAATTTGAAATATGTAACCAAAATTTGGAGTTTACCGAATGTAAGATTTTTATATTATTTTTTCGGATGCAATATATAAATTTTTATATGTAAAATATATATACGTATGTATATAACAACTGTGAAAGTTGTAACTGGGTAATATCCGTAGAAATAATAAATTTGCGTGGATAGAGTGTACTTCTCCAAATATGTGAACGTTTTCATCAATATGGATGATATGGGGAAAGTAATAGGTGCACATTATCAAATATTATGTTCAAAAAGAGGACATGGCCCGAAATGGTATTACGAGGGCTGCTCTTTATATTTGTGGCCTAAGGATGAAAACACAAGCATTTAAAGACAAAATCGATTTTATTGTTTTTCAAAATATTCCCCATGAAGATGAATACACTTTTGCATGCGTTGGAACCAGTTTTCAAAGCACTTTTTCCACTCCGATTTAGGTACTTCTAAAACATGGGTTTTGAATGCAGCAACTGCTTCTTCAGGAGTAGGAAACCGTTGTCCACGTAGTTTTTTCTTGATGTTCGGGAACAAAAAGAAATCATTAGGTGCCAAATCAGGGCTGTACGGTGGATGACCCATCAATTCAATGTTTTGCCCTGTCAAAAACTCCATTGTTTCAGCCGATCGGTGGCAGCTCGCATTGTCGTGATGCAGAATGATGCGTCTTTTCTTTGACTTTTCCCGAAGTTTCTCAAAGACTTCTGGCAAACAAATAGTGGTGTACCATTCCGAATTGACCGTCTTACGTTCCTCTAATGGCACAGTCGCCACATGACCGGTAATGCCGAAGAAACAGGCAACCATTTGCTTTGATGTGCTTCTTCCACGAACAACTTTGGTTGGGTTGGGCTCGTCTTGAAAGACCCATACGGTGGATTGCTGTTTTGTTTCAGGATCATATGAGTATATCCCATGATTCGTCACCTGTGCAGATATTATAAACTGCTTTTGATGCACCTTGAGCGAATTTCTTCAACATTTTCTTGCACCAATCAACACGAGCATCCTTTTGTGCGTTTGTCAGGTTATGCGGTATCCAACGCAAACAAACCTTTTTCACATGCAAATGTTCATGCAAAATCTTATTGATGCTTGTCATACTAATGCCTAAAGATGCTTCAATCTCGCGATATGTTACATGACGATCATGCTTTATTAGCTCATGCACAGCATCGACGTTTTCTGGCACAACAACCGTTGTTGGACGACCTTCACGGGATTCGTCCTGGAGTGATCGTCGGCCACGATTGAATTCGTTATACCAGTTTTTAATGGTGCTGTAAGAAGGTGCTTCATTACCATATAAGGAATTAAGTTCATCTGTGCACTGTTGTCGTGTCAGGCCACGTCGAAAGTTATGAAAAATTATTGCACGAAAATGTTCACGAGTTAATTCCATTTTCTCCTAAGATCACTTTTTCAACCTGCTATCACTAACACTAACAACAATGAAATGACAAAATGTTTTGGTTGAGGTTATGTTTAACAATGTGAAGGTTGCACTGGAAACATCAGCTGGTGCCTAGCAACAATCAGTGTTACCAAGGCCAGAAATATAAATAGCAGCCCTCGTACCATTATTCTTGCAGCCCTCTGGCGCTACTGATCGAGATGGTCCTTAGCCTACTCAAGCCGAGTAGACCACTGAGTCCTATCGATGACTAAAAGCCAGCCAGCCCTATACTTTTCACATCCTTCATGCCCCTACCCGAGGTCGCTTCCTTGGCCGCTTATTGCATAATTCTTCCCAAAAATAGGCATAGCTAGTAAGTGTAATAAAACTTATAGCATAAAACATTCATTATTGATATCTCTATCTCTCTCTTTTTTTTTAAGCATACAGCTTTATTTTCCAGAAGGGTAGTATAATTAGGTAACGTAGTCAGTTCATAATTAAAGAATATAAAGTGAATTACTTGGCTCATTTTATTAGCGCTTAGCAAACGAGCTACCTTCATTAAACACTAATTAATTAAGAAGAGAGTTTATAAGAAATAAAAGCAATTAAACTCTTTATAAATACTTCAAGGCTGACTGTAAGAAATTAACATAATTTTCAATAAAGTCAAACTAAAATAAAACAAATATAGATTCAGTGTTCTAGGTGAAAATTAAAAAAAAAAAATCTGGTGTGAAACACTCACACAACTTTCTCTTACTCCAGTTCTCAAAATGATAATTGACAAATTTTATACTTTGTGTACCAAATTTAATGAAATTCGTCGAAAACTGAAAAAACTGTTCAGTAAAAGCGCACTTCCGGTTTACTAATTTTCTTGAAACTCGGAATTTCAGCCATCTATTTATTTCTAACTAATTATGTTTGGATGATAGAATTGTATAATCAACTAGGATAGCACTTTGATGAAAATCTAACCCCACCCCTCCCCTAAAAGTGCCCTTAAAAGAATTTTTCCAGAGAAATGTTTTAGATAAAAGTTGTAGATCTTTGCATGTTTAGTTTATATACGAAGTTTCAAAAAAAATCATCGGAGCCATTTTTGAGAAAATTGCGAAAAAGTGAATAAATCATTTAGTAAAGTGGTAAAGTAATTGCACTTCCGGTCATCCGATTTTTTTCAAACTCGGAATTTCAACAACATATTTAATTCTAATTAACATTATTTAGATGACAGAATTGTCTAATAAACTGAAATAGCACTTTAGATAGAAACCTAACCCCACCCCTCCCCCAAAAGTGCCCTTCACTGCATTTTCCCGGAGAAATGTTTCAAATAAAAGTTGTAGCTCTTTGTATGTGTGGTTGATTTTTAAGTTTAAAGAAAATCGTCGGAGCCATTTTTGAGAAAATCGCAAAAAAGTAAAAAATCCAACTAGTAAAGTGGTACTTCCGGTTGAGGAATTTTGACAGATAACGTAGTGTCAGATCCCACAGTGATACCTAAACGGAATATCAAGTTTCAACTTTCTACGGTTTTTCGTTTTTGAGCTATGCTGTTCACATACATACATACACACACACATACAAACATACACACACACACACCACACACAACACACACACACACCACGACCCACGACACACACACAGACCATTTGCCAGAAACCACTTTTTTGGACTCAGGGGACCTCAAAACGGATATTTCCGGTGAAAACTCGATATCGAAAATTTGACGCGATTACAATACTTCCTCTTACTAGGAGTAAGAGAAAGTAAAAAATTTGCTAAAGAATTTTATTATTTGTGTAATAAAATTTTGTTGGGTTCTTTTTAACTATATAATATTATCACATATCATCAGTATCATAAATAATGAATAAATTATCACGGTTCTCTATATGAAAAAAATTGAATCTCTTAAATGACATATCTTGAAGTTGGAATTTTCAGTATTTAATTGCCCTCAATAATGTAGAGAACGTGGAACGAAAAGTTACAATGAAAATGGCCTTTTGTAAGAAAGCCTAATTATGGCAGCATACATAAAAACTTCAAACATGATTTACAGATAAATGTTTCAAATAAAAATTAGAGTTTATTTATTATGTATAGTTGAAGCTTTTTTAGTTATAGTTGGAAGAACTGAAAACTCTTTATTTCCTGTTTACAGATTTTGATCAAAACATTGCCAGGAAGTCTATTGGTACATAAAAGAAATATCATGTTTCAAAAAAAAAAGCAGTTCCCACCCCGTATTAATTAGTTCCGGCCTTCGCTACCTAGGGCGCTACTAACTGTAGCTTCTCACTTTATATCACGATGCTGGGTCAACACCGACTTTGCCCTCACGGGAATCGAACCCTGAATTCTCGGACGAAAGGCGAGTGCGCTAGCCACTAAACTAATACATGAGGACATCAAGTTTAAAGTTACGTCATATTTCGAATTTGAGTTGTTCTGATATCACTAATGAACATGAACAATCACACGACTTACTTTAATCAGCAATTAAAATATTGACAAATTTATTTTAAGCCTGGAAATTTTTGTTCAGAGCTCCAAAATAAATATAAAAGGGTCCGGGATTACATGGTGGTAGACACTCTTGGCTCATATAGTCACTTCAAACTGTGTAGTTATACAGTTGTCACTGAAACAGCGGCAATTACATTGAAGGAATGGAAATAAAATTTGAAATTTAACGTCACACACTCCATAGAAACCTTTAAAAACAGAAAACAGTTTGCAATTTAAAAAAAAAGAAAAGTTATAGTGGTTTTCGAGAAAATCAAAAACTTATTCTGTAAATTCGCACGATATTAAATTTGGAATTCTACCAATACTTCTATTACCAATTCATTCTATTCAACCAATACATTAAATTAAAATATGTGGGAGTATTAGTAACTGGACTGAACTGTACCATAGAGGAAAATTTAACGCTATTGTTCCCCAAAGAAAATCAATTTTCTCAAGAAAATATTTCAAACAAAAGTGATGGATATTTGGTTGTAGAGATAATATATGAAGTTCTCAGAACTATTTTCGAGCAAATCGTGAAAAACTAGGAAAAAAATAACATTCAGTAAAGTCACACTTCTTCCGGTTGCCAGTAACTTTCTGTCAGAGTCTAGCAAGAGTTCATACAGCAGTCAAAACGCGTCAACAACCTTTCTCTTTACTCATTCTAAATCTCTCATTACCATTTTATATATTCGTGTAAAGTCCAGGCAGTTGCGTTACTATCTTTATTATACGGTGTTCAGCATTATTTCCAGTTTATTATAACATAAACCCAATTTCTTTCCTTCTCATACCCATTATACTGCGATTTTTCGTTTTTGAGATTGTTTGTTCACCCACGCGTAGTGTAGAACACTCTTTGAAAATAATGATGCGTTGAAAGACGTATATCCTTTCACTTTAGTCTCCTATGTACAAGTACCACCTCACACCTTCGGTTCTTTCACAATAAAGTTGGCCTCTTTTGTCTGTCGCTAACGGTTTCTTGTTCCCCTTACCAGCCAACCGTCCAATTTTTCATTTAAATTAATATTTCAAAATATATTTAAAAATCTTAAGTTTTCCTACTTCTCGCTTCCATCACACTTCCTCTTACCAAGAGTAAGACGAAGTAAAAAGGTACGTTTTGGGACTCCTAAAACGTGTATCTAGGGAATAGTCTATTTTAGAAAGAGAGAAGGAAGAACCAATATGGATCTTGCTGGTACCAGCATGAATATGTACTAACATGAATACGAATGCAGAAATAAAAATGACAAAGACAACCTTATTGCATTGACAAAATATTTTAGAGGAAAAAAATCGTAAATTTGATTTTTCTAAAACAAAACTACTATCAAAAGAAACTAACAGGAGAAAAAAAAATATATTAGAAATAATATATATCAAAAGAAATAAATTTTCTGTAAATTTTCGTAATGATACTAATAATTTGTCCGCATTGTATAACGGTTTTTTCTCAAAACATGACCTTCTAGAATTCCCTTTCACCTACCCCACCCCTAAAAATTTCCTCAAATCCGTTTCACTCACCTATTCAACCTACTTTCATTTCTGTAGATGATGTGAGTCAAGTAACTAGTAACTTATACTTTTCTTTTTTATGTTTCTGCAATGTAACAAATGTGTATGTTTTAAAATTCTTTATCCACATCTTCACGACTATCTATATGTAAGTTCATTATTATTGTTTTAACATTTCTTTTTTTTTTGTTATTATTATTCTGTATTTTACAGTATTATTAATGCATTGTGGTTTCTCATTTTATTGTTTTTTTTTAGGTTAAAGTGTTGATAAAAACAGGAAACACTGTCGAAACGTTTGCATAATTGAATGTTTCTTTCTTGACCGATCCTCACCAAAATTCGTCGTAAAATAATTCACCAATGATGAACAAATACTTTCATATTTTTTGTAAATATTCAAAGAAAATTTATCCATGAAAAATGTGAGATTTGGGATAAAAGAAAATTGTGTGGGAATTGTCTTACCTGATGTTTTTTGAATTACGAAGATTGTTCATATCCACACTCAAAAAATTTCACGAGACATCACACAAATTTTTGGACGAACAGACAATAAAGAAAAGTTCCAACAATTGCTCAGGAGACATTCGTATGCTATTTATTATTAATAGGGGCATCAGAGCGCCTAAAAATCATCTTCCATTCGCTCTGAGATAAGAGTTATCCTTAGTGTTCAATCTATAGTAGTCAAACTTTATGCTGTCATGGTTGTTCATTTAAAAAAAAAAAAAAAAATGATAGATATTGGTTTTCATGAAAAGTTGGAGAGCATATTATTCATTCATTCAAGCAAAAGTTATAAAATTCACTAGGTTTTTTTTCCATATAAACAAAAGTAATAAATATGCTGGTCTAAAACAAAATTTTAATAGCAAGTTATTCTAAAAATTTTGTTACCTCCGAACAAAGTGTTGTTTGGAGCGACATCTTATTACTTTTTATGATTCCTTATAGGTGATGAACTTTCCGTACGTGTATATACAACTTCTTAGTATAAGAAATAAATGGGCGTGTAAGCCCGATTTAAAATTCATAACCTGACATAGCCAGGGGTGAATTATCGCTGGTTAATAATGCAGGATTTTGTGGAAGGGGAATGGACTTGGTTGGGTGGAAGATAGGTTAGGATTAAGTAAGATTGAGTGTGCAACTGGAAAGGGAAGGAAAATAAAGAGAGAGTGGGGGGAAAGGGGGAAAATAGAGGGCAAGTGAACGCAGACAGAATGGAAGGAGTGAGGGAGGAAGCTGTGATGATCGTGATGGACTAGATCTTTTGCATACTAATTCCATCCCCCAATATTGGCTTATTCTGTTCAAATCCCCGTTCTATCTATCTAACCAACTCAACTTTTGTCGGTGTAAGTATGTCCCTTTTCATCGTGCTTAGTACAACGCAAAAGATGGTTACTACTAGGAGCTGAGTCCTACCACTTTTACAATGTGCCACAATTGGCCTATCAAATAGACTTGCCATTTGCATTCATTGGCACACACAACCACTTATTGCATGCTTCTCTTTTTCACAGATAATTTTGTAAATTTCATTTCTACTTTCTCAATCCTTTTTGTAAAAAGATTAAAATAAAATAAATCTGTTATGAAACACTCATACGACATTCTCTTATTCCAATCACTAAAATTTTAATTAGACAAATTTCAAAGACTGTAATGTATAGTTTGGTATCCGTTTAAGTATTATAAAGAAAGTGAGGATTATATTTGTTTACCTTATCACAACCCTTTAACAAAGCTGTGTAACGGAAGTTTAGATTTAGAATTAAGACACATTCCCCTCCCCTCCCCCCATTTTTCCCAGAAAATATTTCAAATAAAAATGAATGGTTTCCAGCTGTGTAATAAACATTCCAAAATGCTATAAATTCGATGTTCCCCTTCACCATCTATTTCTAGACCTGAAACAAGGCTGAGCAGAAGCTAAAATTCCCGAAAAAGTTAAATAAGGCTAATCTCGTTAACTCTGGAAAATTCGAAGGTAACAGTAAAAGTGCGGGGATCAAGAGGAAAAGTCTTCTCAATCTCCAAAGTCTTCTCCGCCTTAGGCAATAAGACCGGTTATCCCCCCCCCCTTATATTTAATTTGGCTTTAGAGAAGGCAGCAATAAAGACTTATCCAAATAGTACTAACCTATCCAAATGGGCCTGTCCAAACAGGCTAACTCAGTACTTAGCCTATACTGATCGGGTGCTCATATCAGCACTGCAGCATTAGAGCCTGTTTGGAAAAGCAGTGAACAAGCTCGGCATGCGAATAAATGAAGAAAAGACCAAATACATGATAACCCCAAGAAAAAAAATGGAAGAAAAAATCTATAAAGTCGCTCGGAATTAACCAAACTTTAAATACGAGCTCCGAACAAACCAAAATAAGAGGAAGCAAAATATCGCAGATTCTGTTCTCAAATAAGTCGCGGAAAAAACACTGCAAAACCATCTACACCATCACACAATACCATCTAAACGATTTTTTTTCTGTTTTTTTTTTTTTTCTTATCTTGGTTGTAATATGATTCAAAGAGAGGGATCCATAGCAGCGAAAGAGAGACAAAAATTGACAGGACCACTCTCTCGGCCTAGAATGGGACAGCGAAGGGAGATATTATAGAGAGAGTTTACTCAGCAGTCACTGAGCGTCATCAACCTTTACCTCTCACTATCATTCTGTATATTTTACTGTAAAGTCCAGGCAGTCAGTGTTGCTTTTAAATTATACAGTGTTCACCTTTACTTCTGGTTTGTTCATTCAAACCAAACCATTTTCTTTCCTTCATCATACCCATTATATTGGTAATTTTACAAAACATTTAATTTCTCTTCGTATTTTATACCTGAATATTATAATTCTCCAACTTTTTTTTTTTTTTTGAAAAATCTCTCTCAAAAAAAACATAGTTTTACACGAATTGGATGAAAAATAGATGTGTGGTTACTGAATAAAATTGTTAAAGTTTTGTGGTGAAAATGGCGGAAACTGAAAAGCCATTCAGTAAAGTCATAACTTGGTCGAAAAACCACATCTTGGTATGTGACCCCAAGATAGTATCCAACAAGAAACTTAGGTATACCAAATTGAAACTTGAAAACTTTGTACATGACAAACAAGCCTTTCCACCTCGAGAACGGGTGGTTTTGTCGCCAACTTTCCACTCTCTCTTCTATCCTTTCCATCAGGTCGGATAAAATCCTGTGAAAAAAAGCTCTTCTTTCTGCACTATATAATTAATCTCAATATCAACAAAACGCACAGAATTGAAAGTAAAACCTGTGTTGTGCAATAAATTTATAAACAATTGACATACTTTTTACACCTCAAAATAGAGATTGTTTCGAACAATTTGTGCACCATACCAACCGCAACTACGTCACACTTCCTTATCTAAGCAAAGCATATGTGTTGATATTATAAATCCTACCGTACAATAGAATAGAATAGAATAAAGAAGGGGAGTAGGTTTCCTAACAGCGCACTCATCACCATAACCCAACAGGATTCATTATGACGTCTTTCGATTAACTGCTGTTATCCACTGGCTCAGAGCAAATACGTAAGCCTGGTGCTCACAGGCCTAGATAACTGGTAAGATAGGCCAGTTGGAGGAATCGTGGCTCTTGATTCATGACCTTCGCAATATACATCATAATCCTTAAAAGCTTTCTACATGAAATCTTTCGCTTGCCTTTGGCCAGTAGAGTAATTTGTTAAACCTTTTATTCCGTTACCTCTGATCATCAAAAAGTGCAAGGGACTGTACTTTACATTAACATTTTTTCTTTTCCTTGCTTTTTTTCTAAATTAACATATTCAATGTTATAAAATTGTCAAATATCATGTTATCATACATCAGAGAATTTATAATAATAACAGGAAAGCATCAGATTGGATAACAAATTTCTCTAACAAATATGTGTGCGTGTCTTTGTGTAGATGTAAAAGTGTGTTTGTGTGTGTGTGTGTGTTTGTTTGTCAGTCGATATGTGCACGTTTGGTATGGGGGGGGGGAGTTGATGAAACTTGTACAGTATATTGGGATAATCCAGAAGAGAATATGACTTCCCTTCCTCTACCTTCCAGTATACTATCTTGCCATTCTGTTGGCAACAGCATATAACAGTTTATATATATGTGTCACAGATAGTGTTATAGTGGTGGTAAAGTAGCGTTTATTCTGTTTTAGAACCTGGAATTGAAATCCTCTGAGCTATCTAATAATGATTTCATGTAAATACGTATAACAGAATCCTACGTCTACCAAACTTGTTTATTGAAAGCTGTAATGATTTTGTTGTTGTATATTGTGTGTGTGTGTGTGTGTGTGTGTTTATGTGTATGTGAAATAGAGATATGTAAATGCAGAATATTAATTAGAAAGAGAGGGCTAGAGATAGAGAGAGGTAGTGGTAATGTAGCTGCATCAATGAGTGGTGGCAATGTCCCCCAGTGTTTTCAATCCCTTTCACACAAAATAGTTGGGTGCTTTTAACAGATTCCCAGGCGTATTAACACCAGCATATACCAAACCAAATATAACACCATCAGTAACAAGCAAATCGTAGTCTTTTGCGCCCACCACAAAATTTCTCGATAATATTTCCTATTACCTCTAGCATATTCAAAAGAAATACATAATATACAAAAAAAACTACATAACAATTACATATACAATTCTTTTATTCCAAAAAAAAAGCAAAAACATTCAATACTATAGCACAACATTTCGTATCTCGTGTGTTCAGCAGACCGTCCGTTCATCCCTCTGACTATTTCTAACTCACAAATGGAAATATGTACGCGACAAATATTTACTCAACTCTCCTCTCACACGTGCCTAACATCATCATATACATACAAACCCCAATGATATACAAACGTGTATATATATATATATATGCACACTTTTTGTAGGGTACGGTTTAATCAACGTCCGCATAAAAATGGTACAATCTACCTACATATTTACCCACCCACTATACCAGTAGTACAACCACTTATAAACATCGCCCACATATCTACATTTATGCAGAATACCCCTTCTTCAAATACATGTTAGAGCGCACAAAATAAAACATACTTAGTACCATTTCAGTTTATATAAAGTCTTAACTACTTTATACCATCTTTTTGGAAACTACACTTTTTTTAACAATATTATTTTATCATAGTTAATTGTTAAACAACTTTATTTAAGATAATAAGATGATAAAAATTAATACGTACAAGGTTCATTCAATAATTAAGAAAACAAAATACTTTAAAGCAAAGAATTTTGAGGAATAAATATATTTTTTTAAATCATCAGTGTCAGCATCAGCAAAGTTTTGACACTAGTTAAACTATATTTGTAACTGACAAATTATAGTTGCTAGTTGTTTTTGCAATTATTATGTTTTATAACTGATGAAGTTATATAGGTGGAATGTAAAAATTACAATTAATAGTTGACGAATGTCAACTGGTAACAATTTTTCTTCGCATCGAAAAATGTCAGCGTATTTGTTCTTCTCAACGCATTTAAAAAAATTTTAACCTTCTACTCAATCAACTTAACTGGAACTTATTATTTATAGGAAATTAAATATTGACGTTGATGTTCATTGTGACATTCTCTCTCAATCCAAAGTTCAGAATGAAATTGTTCATACATTTAAGGAACAAGTTTTTTTATTTACAGATACAAGTTTATTTATTTATTTTTAATTCCAATCTTTATTATTTACAAATATATGCACCAATTTTAATTATTTCTTTATTATTTACAAATATGTGCAAATACAAATACTATGTAGTATTGAGATTAGGCTTAACTGAATGCGAGAAATATTGACCACGCCATCTCATTTCTGCATAATAGTATGTAGACTATAAGTTAATTACTGTCAATTCAAAGATGTATACTCCGATATTGAAGTAGGAATTTTATTTAAGTAGGTTAGAAAGGTGAGACATATATCCCATAGTCAAGAAAGCTGGTGATTCCAAAGACTGTACCAGAACTCTTCTTTTATCCCTACTTACTAAAAAAAAAAAAAATCTTCGTAACAAATCAATTAATTTTGCTAAAGAATCTAATTGATAATACTTGCAATTTTTTTAAATATTGCACAACAACAATAGTTATAATTGCTAAAGCAAAAAAAAAAAAAAAGCAGTTATATTTGTTAGTTTTAGAAGTAATTACAACTACATACAGGTTGGTAGTTGCATTCGCAATGACTTTCTCCACTACTAGTAACGAGTTTCAACTACAACTACTTCAGTTGGAAAAAATAATAAAACTACATCTCAACTAATGTAAATGTAGTCTTTAATTTGTAGAAGCAACATTTTGCCCAACTGTGGTATCAGCTTTTAAAACAGCTTGTTTGTCCATTCGTTCAACATATGTAACCTCTATCACTGGACTTTGGAAGAACAGCGTTCAGTGATACAATTCCCAAATGCTTACTAAAAATACGATATAAATTGTATGAAACTTGCGAACTTCTAGTTGATCAACTCAAAAGTGGTCGAAAAATATAGTCTGCTTTGCTACATATGGGACGACCAATTCAAATTTCAACTAGTATTATTTGAAATCTCGCATTAACATTGCTTATTCAAATCAAAAAGACAGACGAGTTGCAATGAAAGAAAGAAGCCTACGATCTTAAAAATGCAAAGCAAAATTAGGCAGTTCTGCCACGATTGCCTGAAATGGAGGAGGTCGAACTATCAGATTTGTTTTTTGGGTAGGTCCGCTCAAGAAGTCAATAAGTGGCAACGATGTCAATCTAATTATTTCTTTATTATTTACAAATATATGCAAATACAAATCCTAAGTAGTATTAAGATTAAGCTTACTGAATGCGAGGAATATTGACCACGCCATCTCATTTCTGCATAATACTAATGTAGATTATAAGTTAATTACTGTCACGTCAAAGATGTATACTCCGATATTGAAGTAGGGATTTCATCTAAGTAGGGTAGAAAGGAGAGAGACATAGCATAGTCAAGAAAGCTGGTGATTCCAAGGACTGTACCAGAACTCTTCTTTTATCCCTACTTATTCCCAGCATTGAAGGAGTGAAAACAAATATAGAAAACTAATTCTTCAAGATAAAGAATGTTTTACTGCCACCATAAAGAAAGTAGATGTTACAAATGTAAGAGAGACCATTTAAAAAATTGTGAGATTCATTTAATACACCATATTAAAGATCTGTCTAATAATCATTTGTCTATTTATTTACTGAACTACACCTGTTATGTCTTTTTATGTCCATATAAATCCATCGTAAAATGCTGCAAAAAAATGGAACACTCAAACTTGCGTAACAACCACTATTTAAGTGAGTTACAGGATCAAGACAGACGAAAAATTGTGATAGATAAATCATTAGGAAAACTAAATGGCGACGAGTTGCCCTTATGAAGGTACCAACTTTCGCCACGAACAATTTTCGTAAGAAATATATATATATATATATATTTTCTGAGAGAGTGAGAAGAGGGATATGTGCGACCTCAGAGATTGATTGTACCCTCACTAATAGCTAGCTGAGAATAATTTCCTAACTGTGTAAGCATCTCTCCCAAATCTATTTCTTTCAGAAATTTCTGACATGCAACACTCTCTAAGATGGGTCTTCTTCTCCTCAGAGAATCTTCCCCCCACAGAACGTGCAGAGGCTATCCTGCAGTTCTAGAACAGTTTCATCTCATCTGGCTCCCTAAGTCTACAATGACCCAAGAGAAAAAACCTGAAACAGATCCAGCCTACTTTTGCTTAGACTGATACTATTACCTTCAGCCCTTTTCCTCAGTTCTACCTCGGTTCCCGCCAAGATCAATGTTATTTTGGGATTCCTCCACATTTATAAACTCTTCTTGAAAAGAAATGCCCCTCAAACAAAAGGATTCCGTTCTCTTCAAAGAAACTGATGCAACTTACCTTGTTGTCAAATTATCAAATTATCGGATTGCCAACATATCCGAATCTTACCGAAATTTCAATTTCAAAATGTAATTTATAGATTTGTTGAATTTTATTTAATGTAAAAATGACTATTATTATATTACTATTTTTAATTTCTTGAAGTGACAATTAATTGTAAATATAAGTCACAATATATTGTTGTACCTGTTGATAATGAAAAATAGGATTCGTTGAAGTTACTTAGTTTTCATTCTAGAAGCTAATTATTAAAAATGCTATTGGATGCCATGACTTTAAACAATTTGAATATACTTCTACTTTTTTTTTTAAATCTACATCGTTTTCTGCGGAAAAAGTATTTCCCTCACACTAATGATGACTTCGAGAGAAATTTTTTCCAACTTCATTTTTTTTTTTTTGTTTATTAGATAGAAATTCCAGAAAGACATGATAACAATATTCATTGTAATAAAATATTTCAAATCAGTACCCAATATAACAGATATTTCTAAGTTGATATCTTGATTCAAGTATTCAAATATTACAGAACAAACTTTTTCTCTCTTATTTTTTTTTTTTTTTTATTATTATTACTGGCACACGTCGCGCCTGTTTTCCTGCACCTGATGTGGTAACATTGAAATGAAATGAAATGATAGCAGAACTCTTCATTGCATATTCAATTTCCGATTCAATATTCTCTGCAGTTAGGTAGGGGAAAAAAAGAAAACATTATTTAAACATTTTACCAAATGGCCTTTCGCATGTGTTAAATCCAATTTTTTATTTTGCATTTATTTAAAATAATAATAATAATGAAATATATTTCTAATAAAAATAAACAATTAATATTTTACTGCTTTACATTTAGTTTTTATGGAAATTTTTTTACGAAAAGGAAATATTTAAAAAGTTAAAGCAGAGGCAAAAAACTGAAGGGAATATTACAGGGTCTTAAGAGATTTGAAACGATTGCCATGCCACCCTTCCTGAAATGGAAATCCGTTAAGGCGTAGGTTTTCCCTTCTTTGCAATCCAAATGCAAAGCAACATAGCTTTAACATGCTCCCTTTGGGCCAATACATTCTTACTTTTTGCTCTTTTTTTTTTTTTTACTTGCCTACTTCTTTTTCAATTGCAACCAAGTTGCATCCTTAATAGATACGAGTACATACCACACAATTTCATATCTTCTCTGTAATCCTACATTCCATTTCTATATATGTGACACAGCTTTGTAGGATCGAAAGTTTGTTTTTTTTTATTATTATTTTCTTCTTTTTCTACTTTTCCTTATATTTCTGCAATCACAGATCTTAGAACTTCTTATTTAGTTTTATAACATACTTTAGGATTTTCTTCTTGTATTTTTTTTTTTTTTTTTTAACACGTAGGCGGGAATATTTTCTTTTTAAAATAGCTTTTTTTACTACAGTGCAGTGTCTA
Source organism: Triatoma infestans (assembly GCA_011037195.1). Lineage (NCBI taxonomy): Eukaryota > Metazoa > Arthropoda > Insecta > Hemiptera > Reduviidae > Triatoma > Triatoma infestans. The sequence continues at coordinate 7,556 of JAAEAF010013840.1, read as the reverse complement.
AGTTGTTGATTATTATTTAATAACTGTGCGATCTGTATCATAGTTGGTTAAATTTAAGTATTATATAATTTTCTGAATGGTAGCGCTACATTTTTTTGAATTCTAACAACTCTCTTCCACAAGCTGATTTTAAATAACAAAATATTCTGATAGGATTGAAGGTGGCTGTAACTATCCCCTTCCATCTGACAAACTGACATAGAATTTTGTACTAAAAACAATTTCCTCACTCTATTTTTAACACAGTCACAAATCCTCTTCTTCTTTTTACATATAATATATATTAAAAGCAATATATAAACAGTTATTAGTCAATACACTCCTGATTGATTTCAAAAATGTCATCAAATATAAAGACGACCGAAGACATCCTTTTGTGACCAATGTTGTTAAAACTACTAGTTTTTCATAAAAGTGCAAAGACCGCAGAACATTTACTAGTGGACCATCAACTGTGCACATTTTCACCAATCTTTCTTAGGAAGGTAAGCAAGCTAGAATGAAGGGGCTGAATAAAAAAATTAAGATCAATTTTATAAATAGTACTGGGAAATAGGATGAAAAATTAATTCAGAAGAAGCCTGAATACAGCCTGAATTCAGGAGAAGCCACATTAATACATGAAATGTTTGGGCCAAACGGCAGGATATATTCATTTATCATCCACTTTACTCCTAAAATTCTGATAAAATCAACAAGAGATGGTGACAATCAGGACAAAAGAGACTGCAACTAAGAAATCGGCAGAATGCACCGATATGCCGATCTGCATCGGCAGAAACTCCGAACAACAATGAAAAGAAACCATTCTTCTTCATGTCGCCTATTCTTTACTAGTAATACTCCGGATATAACCAAGTCTCATTCAGAATACTCGCCAGTTTGCTCTCCGATAGGTAAAATCTTTTTCCGTTAACTCGCGCACTTCCTGCGCGGTCTACCAATCTAACATAATATCTTAAGATAGTTACTTAATTTCCAACTCCCCCTAGCATTCCCTGAAAGAGATGACCTCCCAGATGCTAGAACTTAATGTATGGGTGCAACACTGACCTACGTAGTGGTACACCGTTTCCCTGGCTTCCTCGTAACAATTCTAACACAAAGGACTAAACGTCCTGCCTATATCGTGTAAACGACTGGTTACCCAAGAGTATCCAGTCAACAGCTACAAGGTTTAATCTCAACTGTATTCTATTCAGGGAAAGAAGATACTTCAAGTCCCCCTGTTTTATTCCTGCTTTATAAATCTTTTAGCATGTAAACACCTCTCTGTGTGCCTCTAGTGTTTCTCCAAATCCTTATTCCTCCTTAATGAGGATCCCATCTTAGCCAACTCGGCCGCTCTCTCATTGTCTGCATGGCCAAGTTCCCAGAAGAGTTCTACTCTGCTCTTCTGAACCAAGTCATTAAGTCTTCTCCTACATTCGCCCACTAATTTAGAGCCTTGAAACGGCTTTTTCAAAGCGTTTAGAGCAACTTGATAACGGAAAATATAAATATCCTCACCTCTATAACTTCTCCCTATCCCACTCTTCCACCATACAACAACATTCAACGATTCCAATAATCTCAACCTGGAAAACAGTGGCCATACCCCCTAAAACATTTATAGATAAACTGATTTCTTGTTAAAAGAACGCAGCTTGGAAAAAGATTAATTGACGATAGTTTCAGAACGGCATACTAAAGTCCAATTGTATGAGAGAAAAAAAATCATTAAGTATTGCTTTAAACGAAAGTATTAAGTAGTGGAAATTATGCCAGTGGTTTCATATTCATAGTAGGATAACGATACCAACCATCCCTCCCAATTAGCAGGTTGTAGAACAAACAGAAAAGAGGATTATACTTCCTATATATAGATTAGGTGAGTGTAAAGTTCAAGCGAGATAACAGTTGTCAACAAGGTGTATAGAGCAGATTGGCAGGCTACCCACTGCTTCACATGTTTTCCATTGATTACAATACATCAACAACCAACTGTTTTATATATATATATATAATATACCATTACCTCATTCACCAAGAGTAATACAATGTTCACACGTTCTACATGTATAAGGTTAACAAGAGGATAAGGGCTTACATGATACGAACACTAATAATATGGATTAGCACCAATCAGCACTAAAGGTTTACATTACACCTCGTCACGATTAAAACAATATACATCAAAAACTAACTAATCCCAATAAAAGATTGCCTAAATACTGAAAATGGGCTGAACATAACTGTGTTTTAGTTAAACTTGTCAACATTATGTACCAATCAAAGTAATCTTCAATCAAAAATAAAGTAAAATACATTGATTATTGAAACGGAACCCCGCTGGCCGTGGAAGGTTAAACAAAACTTATATATATACAGAATGTCAGGTATTGTGAAGAAAAAAAATCAATAAACTATTTTTGCTAGTAATAATTGTGTGTTCTGTTAAACTATTAATTTGTGCATTTAAAATAAAGATATTTATATCGTGTTTTCTAAAGTGCTGTAAATCTATACATTACATCTATAAGTACTATAAAGAAAACAATATCTCAAACCCCTTCCGAAGAGGACTCAAGCGAAGTTAAAATTTGTTGGTATTTGGTATTTTAAGTAGTACTGACCAGATTTAAGTACTTAAGATATAACACAAAGAAGTCAGAAGTACTTCTTAGTAGAATTAAGACGCAAACAGCAGTGGTTTCATTTTTAAAATAACACAACTGAAGCAGCGGGACCGCCCAGTGCTCTACGCCTACGTCGAAAGGTTACATTGGTGTCAGATGTGGGGTAGTGTCGGAGAGTGTGGCGCAGAACAAGATGGAGGCAGAAGTGAAAGGAATAATAGAGAGGATGCTTAAGGATTAGCGGAAGGGGAAAGAAGAGATAATAGTAAGCTTAGAAGGACTAGGTGAGAGGGTCCAGGCAACGGAAAAGGATCACCCGTACTCGAGAAAGGAAGCCATAGAGATAAGGCCGGGGGCAGGTTTGGTACAGAGCGGAATTATGTTTGACGGTGCCTACCTAGCCGAAGTGCTAGTATGGAAGGGAGAACAGGCCACCTATGAGCAAGCGGAGGAGTTCCTAGGCCGCGTAGAGCAGATCGCCCGATTAGCGAATTGGGACGAATCCAAAATGAGGCAGGTAATAGAGTGTAAGGTGCTGGGAGCGGCGGCGAAACACATGCGGTTAAACCCACAATGATTTGTTCGTCCAATGGAGTACCGGGAAAATTTTGCAGCATAAAGGGCTACATCAGCGAATTGCGGACCTATTGAACATGAAGAAGAGGAAAGAAGAGATTTTTCGGGCCTTCGCCGACAGGAGTGACATGGCGGACAGAACGGTGGTAAAAGGAAACTCCTCGGAGCCGCACGAGAAGGCTGAAGCGCTAATCAAGATATCGTTTGGGGGGTGTTCCGCCAGAAGGTGCCAGAATGGAGAGGTTGAGCATGAAGTATGGGTGCGAATATGGATTGCGAGGCCGACAGAGTACTGGAACTGATGCCATGGCAAAGGCAGAACTTTTGTTTTCTGGATTTTTTTAAGACCATTTAGACACTAGGGACGCCACTACCCTTGACGATGTGGCGAAGCAGGTGACCATGATATTGGGGAGAAAGTATGAGTGGAGAAGACGGGAGGAGAGCGTAGAAGAAGGGGTACTGAGGGTAATTAGAGGGGCTGAGGAAGACAAATCCAGAGCAAGATCGAAAGTGCACTTTGAAGACAGGCATCAGAAGAGAAGCCGTGTAGACAGAGAGACGGTAGTATATCCCGGACCAAGCCGTGGAAGAGAAATTACACGAGCGATTTCCCCATCCCCAAGGAGGCTGCCTTATGATGAAACTGCAAGGAAGGCTTGCCCGAAGTGTGGCAACATGGGACACTGGGGGAGATTTTGCCCTCGGGCACTCTCTAAGGAAACGGAGAGGGAACCCATGACCAGAGGCAATGGCCCGATGAGATGATTGGACTGCCAGTTTCTATGCCACGGATGCGGAGAGAAAGGGCGTATGTTTAGACGATAGCCAAGGGTGCAAAGCAACAACTGACGGCCACATAGGATGGATTGCACAAGAGTAGGAGCAGCTCAACCAACAGGGCTACAGGGAAACGGCCACCGATTCGGCAGTCCTCCGGACAGCGATCGGGAATAAATCTCGGGGGCTGCGTGGGGATTGTCGCCACAGAAGGGAGAGGTCGAGAAAAAATGTTGTAGTTGGGGACTGAGATAGAAGGCGAGAAGAGGAAAATGCTTGTAGACACGGGGGCCGATGTCACCGTGATAATCCAAGGAGCAACACTGACTGTGGGAGGTGGGGCCACGATTGCTGGGGTAACGGGCAATAGGCGACTAATCCGAAGAAGACAGCGAGTGAAGATAAGAATAGCGGGGAGAGAGGTTGAGCATGAAGTATGGGTGCGAATATGGATTGCGAGGCCGACAGAGTACTGGGAACTGATGCCATGGCAAAGGCAGAACTTTTGTTTTCTGGATTTTTGTAAGGTGCACAGCAGCTATGGTCCTTTGCACCTATTTCTAATTTGTAAGGACTCATCCGGGATGCATATCCATACCCACTTAGGATGAGAGGTGGCCATCTCTCTGTGAGATGAGTTTGACCTCAAGGGCGGACAGGAGCAGTGAAGGTCCGAATTATAGTCGAAGGCTACAAGAGGAATTAGAAATGGCTTACCAGCAGGCAGCAGAGCGGATTCAATTGCTCAGAGAGCGGAATCGACGGATAATCATCAAAGGGAGGAAAATGCAGGAATTTCAGGAAGGGGACTGGGTATACATAAAGAACCAAGTTGTACCCACCGGAGCATCAAAAGTTTTTTAGTTCCTGGAGCGGGCCATATCGGGTGGTCGAGAGAAGAGGTACAGTGGTCTACCTGGTAGATAGGGCACCGGGACAACAGGAGATCAAGCATGCTGACCGCTTGAAGAAATACCCGAAGGAAGAAGAAGACAGGGAGCCCGAAAAAGAACCCAAGAACCAGGAGAGACGGGAGGAAAGGAGGCAGTGGTGGCCTACTTGGCAAGCAACCACAACACCAAACTTGACACGAGAACCTGGAAGCACTCCCGAATTAGCGCAGGAAAACACGCCGGAAGGGGACGTAGAGGAACCGACGAGTGGGGAGGAAGGGTGAACCGCTGAGAGGCCAGGCATTGAGGATAAGGTGTCCGGTAAACCAAAACCAGCAAGATAGAAGAGGCCGCCACAGCGATATTCATCAGCTCAGGAAGAGGACATAGGGGCCGACAAAAGTTTGACGAGCACCGCACCTGAGAAAGATCCAACGTTAGAGGAGTAGGCCAGAGGGAGTGACCCTGAGTGGAGTCCCCAAACGGGCGACTCCGATAGCCAGAGTAGCGGGGAGCCAGAGGAAGATGTCCTTAGAGCGAGGCGTAACCTCACCCCCCGAGAGCGGCGACCACCCGCACGATACCGCGACTAAGGTAAAAGATAGCCGGGCAGGCCATCTTTTCAAAAGGAAGGGGTGATAAAACGTACCCCGCTGGCCGTGGAAGTTTCAAAATATATATATATATATATAGAATGTCATGTATTGAAGAAAAAAAAACAATTAACTATTTTTGCTAGTAATAATTGTGTATTCTGGTAAACTATTAATTTGTGCATTTAAAATAAAGATATTTATATCGTGTTTTCTAAAGTGCTGTACATTACATCTATAAGTACTATAAAGAAAACAATATCTCAAACCCTTTCCGAAGGTAAAATTTGTTGGTATTTGGTATTTTAAGTAGTATTGACTAGATTTAAGTACGTAAGATATAATACAAAGAAGTCAGAAGAACTTCGTAGTAGAATTAAGACGCCCAGTGCCTCTGCGTCTACATCGAAAGGTTACAATTATTAAAAAGACAACCATATAACAAACATATGATTTCTCTATTCTAATTGTTACTGATAATCAAATTTGTCTTCAAAATTGAAATCTTTACTGCAATATTTTGTTATTTGTGTAATTTAAACGATCTAATTTTTTACAAACCTTAGGCTAAGAAACATCTTAGATCTTAGGACTTGGAGCTGAATATAATGACACTGTTGACCACCGATCAAACCCCCCCCATCCCCCCATTACAATTTGAAATGGTTCTTTAGAGTTAAGCCTAACATCAAAAATTCTCCAGAAAAATCTGTAATTAATAATAATTTTTCTAGAAAATGTTTCAAATAAAAAAAAATAGGTTTACAAAAATCAGTGTCCCAATATTTTAAACGGCATTATTTCAGGATTTCGGATTCATTGGAAATGACGAGAAAACCAAATCCACTGGCCATGGATTCGGAAACGCTTCTTTATCGAGTTTCAAAAACTCAATTTCTAAAAAACTGAACGAGATCGTAATACTTTTTCTATAAAGAAAATATATGTAGTTGTGATGGATGCAAGACATATAAAAATATATTTAATTTGAAAAAATCAAAATTATGAAGAATATGTGACATTCCCTTGTAAAAGGACATTTCAGGTAGAAGACCACTATTGTCTTTTAGAGTTCATGAACTCTAAAACACCCCTTCACAGGGGGAAGATTTGAAATAACAATTAGAAGACATTCCTTCAAGATAGTCTGTTGTAGACACCAAAGCAGTACACTTGTTTTTCGCTCTCTTAGCATCAGTGCATATTAATAATAGTTAATAATTCCTTTTTGCCCAATAACTTGTAGTTATTATTTTCACTAGCATATATTTATTGTTAGCAGTGGTGACTACTCTTCTATTTCTGATATTCAGTCTCTTAAACATATTATACTTACAAGCCCTTAACTAAAAGCTCGTGTACACAAGCTACCAGCACACAAATACACAACATCACCAATTACATTTCACAGTAATAAGAGAAAATAAATAATTGATCAAACCAAACTTTTTTTTAAAATTTTTTCATGAGTATTTGTTGAAAACATTTATGGAATTTTTATAGAAATTTTTCATCTAAATATTGCCACAGTGTGGAGTATGGAGTATGGAGTGTAGAGTATGGAGTTGGAGTACATGGAATATTACAAAACAACATTCTCTTTTCTTTCTTTGTTTAAAAAAATAAAACTGAACATGTTGTAACTCTCACCATAAATGTGGCTGCATTCCAACAACAAGTTACAAATCCATATAGTTACATAAAAGACATACAGTTACTTTTGCTTATTTTCTTCTTCTTTTGTTAATTTAGGTGCATCAATATCTATGGCCATTGGCGCCCACAGCTTTTTCTATGCACTGCCTCTCCTTCGGGTAGAGTTCTCCCTCTATAGGCCCACTGCCCCCCATCGGAGAGTGAGCAGTAGAAGCTCCTAGCAGGCAAAAATCTAAGACCAGCAAACCACTGCGTGAGAGTCAGTCCAACGCGCTATCACTGATCTAATCTCGTCTTTCACGTAATTTGTTTGCAGAATCTTTTTTTTAGTAAGAGGAAGTATTGTAATCGTGTCAAATTTTCGATATCGAGTTTTCACCGGAAATTTCCGTTTTGAGGTCCTCTGAGTCCAAAAAATTGGTTTTTAGCAAATGGTCTGT
>JAAEAF010013839.1:0-12932 GCA_011037195.1 Triatoma infestans | reverse complement strand
CACTACAAAACACTCATTCTTACAGTCCTAACGTATGCTTCTCAAACCTGGACCATTCTTAAGACAGATGAAAACTCTCTTGCCTTGTTTTTGAAAGGAAAAAAATTCTCCAAAAAATCTTTGGGTCCAGTAAAAGAAGATAATATATGGAGAAGAAGAATGAATAGGGAATTGTATGAATCATATGGAGAAGCAGATATAGTGAACAAGATTAGGCTAAACATCGTGGCGGGCCATTAGAATGGAGCAAGATGAAATGCCAAGAAAAATTCTGGAAGGAGAAGCGGGTACAACAAGAAAGAGATCGGCAGACCGAAGCTCAGATAGCTGGATAGTGTTGCCACCAATGTGAAAAATCTCCTGGGTAATCACAACTGGAAAGCAGCTGCAACCAATAGAGACAGTTGGAATTGACCCTTAGAGGAAGCCAGGACCCACCAAGGGTTGTTGCCATGGAGATAGAAAGAAAAATTTTTAAATTTTCCTCAAACTTATAAATGTTACTAAATGTTAATTTATCTTCAATTTTTTTTATGAATAATTACTTTAACAAATTTAGTGGAAACCTTCAATGTTTTTATGGATAAAATTGTAGAAAACTGAAAAAAAAACGGAGGTTCAGTAAAAAACCGCATTTCCGGTCAACCGATTTACTTTAAATTCAAAAATTTTGGCAACATTATTTTTTTTTTTGGCCATCACACGTGAGCCACAACCAATTTAGATAATAGTATCTATGATTTTATCCATCGTAACATGCTTCAAAGTATTGGTACTTACCGGTTGCGGATTTTCATATATTCGTCAGGTTTACAATCAATTCGTGTAGAGAGATAATTTCAACTAAATGTTTATACGATATATAACTATATCGTTTTTCTGGACAAATTGATTGTAAACCTTAATCTGATGAATGTATGAAAATCCACAACCGGTCAGAACCAAAACATTGAAGCATACAAAGACGGATAAAATCATATAGGTTATGTTAGTATTGCGGATCCAACCACATATTCAATTAGATGATAGTATTTTATATAATAAACTAAGGAAAACATAATCCCAACTTTCCACCAAAAAAAGCTCCTTAAATGAATTATTCCAGAGAAACGTTTCAATTAAAAATTGTAGCTCTTTATTAATAATATGTAGTTGATATTAATAAGTTTAAAGAAAATCGTTCAAACCGTTTCCGAGAAAATTGCAAAAAACGGAAATAATCTTTTCAGTAAAATGGTAGGTAACTTCCGGTTGAGTAATATTGACATTTAACTTCCTGTCGGAAGTCTATGTTGATACCCAAAATTAAATGTCTCACACACACACAGACCTTTTTCTGAAAACCGACCATTTCCGGTTCGTAGACTTCAATACGTATATATATCCAGTGAAAACTAGATATCGAAAATTTGACACGATTCCAATACTTCCTTTTTACAGCAATATGAGAAAATAATAATTGCAATTTTTTGTTTACAGAAAATCTGTCAGTTTTATAAATTGTATTGAATGCTATAAAGAGAAAGTGTTGCGGAAAGTTGTGGTTTCACACCGGATATTCACTTTCCCTTACACTGCTATAAGAGGAAGTAGTGTATACGTGTAAGATTTTGAAAATTGATGAGTTTTCCCCGGTAATACTTGTTTTGATATCTCTCGAGCACAAAAAAAAAAAAAAAAAATTATTTTTGAATTTTATCTAAATGTTAATTATTATGTAAGCGGTAAAACCATATTGTAACGTTTTTCCCTCTAAACTAGCTACTGCAACTAGTTTTAAGTAGGTTCGTATAGATAAAATACTCTAAACTTCAATAAAGAAAACACCAATTTATTGTTATACACACTAAATTATAAAATACAACACTTAATAATAATTACTTCACAGTTTAAACCACAAAAGTTCATTTTGTTCACTTTTTATATACTTTTCACAAACTAGTGACTTCGTTTGTAACTGAAAAAAAAACTCTCTCAACTCTCTGTGGTCCCACTAATTATACCGGTAGAGAACCTTCTAGACTTTTCTCAATTCTTCCAGTGAGAACTAGAGCGCTGTCAGCGCTTTCTGCGGCCACTAAGAGAACCTTAGGTACCTGCCTTCTCTCCTAGATGGCACCACTGGCTGCGTTACACTATATTATACTGATGTGGTACAATAGAAGAAAGCTTAACGCTACTATGCGCCCAGCATCCCCACCCCCCCCCCCCCCCGAAAAAATAATTTTCCCTGGAAAATGTTTCAAATAAAAATGCTAAGTATTTATGTGTACAGATTGTATACGAAGTTTAAAGAAAATCATTTGAGCCGTTTTCGAGAAAAAAAACAAACAAAACCGTTCAGTAAAGTTGCACTTCCGGTTGATGGAATTTACCGGAAATCTTTCTGACTGATGCGGTGATAGTATCTAAATGGAACACCAAGTTTAAACTTCCTGTAAGTTTCATTTTTTAAGGATATTTTTGTTAAAGCACAACGAACGCACGGACACACAGACAGACACACATATTACAGACTATTTGCTGAAACCATTTTTTTTTTTTATATTCAGTGGGTCTTAAAACATATATTTCCGGTTATAAAATAAATTTCGAAAATGTGACCGCAATATTTCTAAAAAAAAAAAAATCAGGTTTTATTAAGCTTGGACAACCATTTGAAGCCCTGGTGTTACACGTTTTGTTCAATAAAAATTGCCCATCAAATCCGAGTACTAATGAACTAGTAAAATTTTTTTTTACCTTTCGTTATCAAGATTCAAAATTAGAAGAAGCAGGCTATGTATATATATATTCCAGTTGTTTACAAACTTGTAAATAAAAAAAAAAAACTTTACATTAATGAGGTTTACCTTGGAGGACTAGGTTAACCACGCCGATCTTTTACCTAGCTGGTAGGTCCAGTCAACCCCCCCATCTCTTTACTTTCTATTTTTTTTTTTTTATCACGCATTATCTGTTCTCGTTTAGTGCCAATAAACCTGTATTTTATGTTTAATAATCCTTATTTAATTGTTAGTATTTATAAAATTAGTTTTATTATAACTTCCGAAAATATGATGGAAGATGGAGAAATTTGCTTAAATTCATTTTTATATGTAAAATATTACTATAGAGATTGGATATCAATAATAAAAGTAAAGTTAAGTAAAAGTAAAGTAATGCCTATTTTTTCAGGCGGGCTTAACGTCCAACTACCAAATTAGGTGTCGTGGACGGGGGCAGAAGCACGTACTTTACTATTAATATTTTTTAAACAAATATAAAATTTAGTTATACGCTGGACTCGAACTGGGGTCCTCCCACTTACAAGTCCATGCTCATAACCAATACACCAACACCCGCCCCTGGATATCAATAATAATAATAATAATAATAATATTTTTATTTGAAACAAAAAAATCAATATATTTCCTTCAAAAAAAAAAAAAAACAAAAAACAATCTACGGCATTGGAAATTCCGTCTGCCGGAGGGTTAACGCAGAAAATATAATTACATTTTGAAAATTAAATAAATAAAAATTAGAAATTAAATAACTAAATAAATAAAACAAAATATACACTACAATAACACACAGTAGTACAAAAATTACAACATAAAATAGAAAGGTAAAATAAAAAATTGACAGCTTGAAAAAATGAAAAAAAATAAATAAAAACAGAATAATAAATAAATAAATACAAAAATAAATGAAATAAAGAATAATAAAAATAAATACTTGCTAGTCTAAAAAATATAAAAGAAAATTATACATACTTCAGAAAAAAGAAAAGAAAAATACATAAATAGATTGTCTGAAAAAGGAAAATACATAAATAAAATAGAATAGAAAATAAGGAAACTGAAAAATAGTTTATTAAATGGCAAGAATGAAAAATTAAACAAAGAATTTAATATACAATATATTTGAAAGAAATATACGCAAGTCTTGAAGGCAATAAGACTGTGATGATGACATCATACGTCGACTATTAATGCCAAGCATATCGCGCAAAGTCAATTAAACGTTTACAATCTTTCTCGGAAGAAGCGTTAAGAAAGGGTGGTATCAGTGCAGATGTAGGAAAGGGGCTAAAGCCAAGGTGCCCGCACCCGCAATTCACTGAGAGCAGTACACTCGCACAAAAAAATTGTATAAATCCTCTCTCACAAAAGGATCACAGAGTGGGCAGTTAGATCAAGACGGTCAAGTCATGGTATGAAATTTAAATGTAAAAGCTCAAATCTGAGCTTAAACAACCATTTAAAATTATTCAGATTAAGAGCTAAATGTCACTTAGCCTTAAAAACAGAAAAGTTTAACACCATAATTAAGTATCAGAGACATTTTCCGTGGTAGCCTGCTTCATTTTGTGGTCATCGACCGGTTTCGGGCGTTCGCCCATCTTCAGGATGCGTTTTTGAGACAGTGTGACAACACAGAATTGCACAGAGCAAATTCAGTTTATACACTGTGTATAAACTGAGTGTTTAAACTGAATTTGCTCTGTGCAAGTCTGTGTTATCAATCACACAATCTGACAAACGCATCCTGAACATGGGCGAACGCCCGAAACCGGTCGATGACCACAAAATGAAGCAGGCTACCATGGAAAATGTCTCTGATGCTTTTCCAACTCTGCGAAACCAACCACCACAACAATCATAATTAAGTTGTTTGTACAAGAAGAAACCTATCAGAATCTTGAGCAAGCCGAACACATTGTTCAGTATGCCGAACCTTAAAAGTAATCAACTGTTCTTGCCAGAGAGAAACCCGATCCAAAGAACTATCAAACCCACAGGAGTAACTTAGCGCCAGCTCACACCAGTGCCTGAACCCAAAAGCATTCTGATTAATTACCTCGATTGCCAGAATACGAGGTAAACGATGTATATGGATCAATGACTATTTAGACATCGACGAGAAAAAGTTTGATAATACTTTCTCTCCTGTAAGAGAAATTATTTACCATCTTGGAAAATTTTCTAAATTCTGGATAAATGAGTGTATGAACAAAATATTTGGAAAAACGAAAGGTCACTGGGTGTTTTAACTTGTTATTTCCGTTCATGTACCAATAACGGTATTTGATGCGAAAGTTTCGGTCAAAGTTCACCAACTAGGAGTGCAAATTTATGATTTTTTTTTTTTGGCGATTTGATCGAAACAATAGCTCCAGCAATTTTCTCTAAAAACTTTGCATACTATCTACATAAAAATATATGCCTATCACTTTTATTTGAAACATTTTTCGGTAATAATTTGATTTTAAGCGGTTCTGTGAGAACTGTCTTGCATAACTGGCATGCAATATATTTTGATAATGCCAAAGTTTTTGCCTAAGTAAACAATTTTATTACGAACCTAGGATAGAGGAAAACTGTATAATTCTTATGTTGCCCAGATGATGCTGGAATAAGTATTCTGGAGGTGGGAAGTATCCGCTTGAGTTAGTTTGAAAAAAAATTCAAAGATGAAAAACTTTGTAAACGAATGTATGAAATAAAGCAGGCGAAAGGCATGTATGTATGATCGGAGATTCCTGTAATATTTGCTGAATGAGACCCAAGGTCCCTTCATGGACCACAGAAACCTTGTAACAAGTAATAATAATGATATTTACTGTTCTTTTACGTCCGCTGTTATTTGATATGGTAAAATGGATGTTGGAGGTACGGTCAGAAAAACGAAACTTGTTTAAAATTTTCACCGACATTTCGGCAAATTTATATTGCCTTCTTCTTCAGGTCTGCTTAAAGATTACAAAGTAAAAATGAAGAATTCTACAGAAAAATAAATCAAGAAAACTATTTAATATATAATAAATTATATATATTTTTTTTCTTTTTCAGTTGGCTACAATTATCTCGAGAAAAATACCAGCGAGTTCCTTTGAACTTAGTATACAAAAAAAAACACATCAGTAGGGTATAAATGTTACAACTGGCGCAACCCCTTCGTCCCCCGCCTACAAAATTCGCTGGATAGGAGGGTGTTCTTCAGCCCTTCCTCAGCTCACCGTAGCTAAGGCGATGGGGAGTGTGGTGTAGTGGGTATATAGCTGTCTCAACATTCCCTATATCATCATCTCTCTCACTAACGTTAGTAGCACACCTGTTCATCTATAGCCCACGCTTTCTAGAGTTTGTAATTATAATATAATAAAAAATAAATAAATAAATAGATATTATAAATAAAACTTAATAATATTTGTGTAATCAAATACAAAATTTGTCATTTAGCTGTCTTATACTCTAGTCGTTACCCTTTGAGGTCACCAGCACTATTGTATTTGTTTTTTTTTTTCTTAAACATATATGTCATCTGTTTTATATATATATACGCTTCAACTATTGCACACATTCACGTACCTTAAGTAATAGATTTTTTTTTAAAAGAAAGGGTTTACTATTTCATTCATGTAGTTCATTTATGTAGTGCAACGATGGCAGATCTTTGGAAGGAAATAACAACCAGTGACAGTTATCAAAAATTTATTTCCACGTTATCCACTATCGATTTAGATAATTTTGAATTGGCACAAAAATATATAGACTTAAAACGAAAATTACTAAGAATGGAAGAATATGCAAAAGAGTTCATGGAAAGAGCCGCTAATAAACATTTTAAACAATGCGTTTGGTCAAACCCTGACCAGTGGTGTGGACCTGATACATGTGAATGTTTCCGAATATCATTTCTATCCAATAGCATTGAACGTGATTTAAATGATATTCTTGGTGGAGGGGATCTTTAAGACTCAAGAAGTTCAAAACAGTGCAAAACAGTGTTCAGTTGCATTCAGCATCATGGCAGCGAGTGAAATTGGTTTACATTTAACCACAAGTTTTCCTCTCAACAGACACAACTCTAAGACTCTAATAACTGGACTGTCTCAAGATGGTGTACCGCTGATAGCTTTGAAAACCAGAAAAGTTATTATTTATCTTAATGTAGATGATTGGTCAACTTTGGAATCTAACAAGCAATATTGTGATGAATTCTTTGATAAGAAAAAACAGGCTTCTCCAGACTCAATCAATCTTAACAGCGCTAATATATTTTTCATTACATCTAGCCATAAGATGATTTCTATCCAGGGAAAAGCAACTTGGGTGGAAGATCTTCTCAGTTTTCAACCTACTACCATCATTCTTCTGAGAAATGAATATTTCAAACTTCAAAGCATCTTTACGGATATTAGTAATGAGTTAAATTATTTGTCAAAACTCTGTAAACCCAATACCATGTTGCCTTATTATTATAAAATTGTGCAAGATCAATAAAAGCCATGTGTTTATTAAGTTTTTTTTTCTTATTAACCCATAATTACATGTCAACGTCTGTTTTAAACATGTTTCAACTGGTTCAGGAAGGAAGGAATGCAGAAGAAACTCAGTTAACAGAAAAAACATCTTTAATTTAGTAAATCACGTACATTTATCCAAGAATGCTTTTTATTAAAGCCCAACCACTTTACATAAAGCTTATTATTTTTACGTTTTAATACTTTTTCTACAAGATATACATCTTTATATTTAGTTTTCTGCAGTTCTTGTGTATAAAATGCTCCCTGAATAGGTTGTCCGGACAAATCTTCCAACAAGTAAGTATATGGAACTGTCTTGCGCACACTTTTAATTTTAAATATTTCAGCACTCCAAGTGGGCGTATATCCTCTTGTAAAAACAGTCCTTCTCTTTGAAACACGTACATAATCTCCTTCATTAAAACGCTGTTTATCACTTCTCTTACTTTTAGAAGAATAAACATTAGCTAATAAAGAAGCTTCATTGGTGGCATTTACGTTTGATGGTTTCATACCAATCGTACGGTGTATTTTATTGTTGTAGTCATTTATCAAATCAGTTAAATATTTTGTATAATTATAGTTTCCTCTTAGAGTAACAGTCGATACATCATTGATTTAAATGTTCTATTAAATCGTTCAACAATAGAACTTTTAATCTGACTATAGGTACTGTAATGATTTATATTGTACTTCTTCATTAGCTTCTTGAATTGGGCATTGTAGAATTCCTTACCATTATCTGTTTGAATATTTTTGGGAATTCGTCCACTCAAATTTAGAATGTTTTCCATTGCTCGAGTGACATCTTGAGCACTTTTAGATTTCACAGGTTCTACCCAGGCATACTTGGAGAAACAATCAATTACTTCTAGTATGTATTTATAACCATTATTCTGGCGAGCATAAGGAATCATTTCTATTAAATCTAACTGCCATAAATCGTCAATACCCTTAAGAATTATACGTCTTCTAGGATAATGCACTCTTGCTGATTTATGAAGTTCATTGACGACGACCTCCTTGAAGGGCATTTTGTATGAATTGTTTAAGGTAGCCTAACGTTACAACATCAGTATCATTTACAGGGTCTCTCACGTTTGATATTTTTCTCCCTAGAGCATTGTATATATTTGTAATGGAAACACCTTCTTCTGTCTTTGGAATGGTTAAAGCGGTACTGTCCAAAAATCCTCTTGTCACACAATCATGTTTCTCTTCAGGATCTTGCACATTAATAATACGCTTATTACCTACGTTAATATGATTTGTTCTCCAGTTAGCTATATTAGCTAAACTATCAGCATATAATTTATTCACTGCATCATTTCTTTCTTTGGGCAAACTGACGTTAATTACACGTTTATTACTTACATTCACTACCTCCTCCTCTTCATCTATTAACTGGTTAAGTTTTCCTATAAACTTGGAATAATCATGGTGACCAAACTTATCAACCGGCATGTTGAAGAGTTACTTAATAAATGACTCCAGCTTCTCGCAACTCTTCAATTATAGACTGAATTTCATTCTCATGCCCCGTATGACCGGCAGTGGTTGACGCATATAAAAGCCGAAGTCGGTCTACCAATTCATTTGGGTCATCCCAATATTCATAAATACTTTGACCTTCCCACATGCCTGTGCCACTGGTTTGTTTTGGTCTTAAAGGGTATCTAGATTGTGCTGGAGGCTTGGTTGCTATAAGACTCCGAGGGCTTTGTGATGTTGATGTTAATAGTGGTGGCGTATACTTTGTCTGAGGTAAACTTTTCTCTTTAGCGGAGGTGATGGGGAATGAAAATAGAGGGGCAATGATATTTTTGTACTTCCATCCTCGACTAGCACTAATACTTTTTTCATCACTGAACTGTTTTTTATGTGCATTACTAGTTTCCAAGATGTTTTTATAGTTTTCCAAATCTTTCTCAGAATAGTTGGTAGGTTGTTTTAAAAATAACAATTGAAATAAACCTGGCGTACCTTCATACCATTTATTATTTATATTAATATCATCACCATCAATAGTTACTACCGCATTTCCTATGACCATTCCACCTTTAGGTACTACCCGAATACCGCACCTGTCATCCATATCTTTAGTATCCGAACTCATTATTTTCAATAGATAGGGTTGAACTAAAGGACCTATCCCTTTTTCCTCTTCTAAACTTTCTTGTAATTTCTCCATACCAAGTTGCTGTATTTGCTCTAAGGGAGTAATCTCCTCTTCAACTTCAAATGTTTCCTCTTCTTGTTTAATAGGGAAAACACTCTTTTTTGGATAAGTGTGTAGCGGGGTTGATGTATGAGGTGTTGCTTCCGTTGTGGTAGACGCTTCTTTTTTAACCACTAATGGTAGCGGTGTAAAGGGTTCTTCTTTGATTATGGGTAATTCTTTTTGATAAATTAGCTCTTGAAGAGGTTTGGTAATAGGTTTCAAACTCCTTTCTAAATCCTCCTGAGATGATTGGAGACCTCTCTTCAGACTTTTAAATTTTTCGCGAAGCGACTTTGAAGCTTTAATAAGCTCTTTCGTAGCTTTAGTGTCCATGATGGAAATGATAGATTTCTATGTATGTGTCGGCACTATATATAGATAAATGTGTCCAAACCCTTCCGAAATCTGCCACTGTTTAAATCTCTTGTTTTATCTAACGTTATAAATCCATGAGGCTCCTCCCAACAGATATTACACATCTGTTTAAATTTGTCAAATGAAATATTGGGTGAACTTACATGGTCACTGTATACGTGTCTTAAATTCAAATCATCCTGCTCGAAAAGCATGATAAAGTTGGCGTTATCGCGAATTAGGTGTTTAGGGATCCTAGCATAACTCTGACAAAGATAGAAGCAGTCTATCCATTTATGACGTCCCATACTGAAATATTTACGAATATTTTCCTGCTCATCCATTGAAATATCATCAAAAATTATAATAGAGTCTGGTTCAGCGTCATCAGGGTTGATTACCTGTTGAGTGGCATTTATTGTAAAAAAACCCTATTTCTGGTACTAGTTTAAAAATCTTCTCCAAATATATATATTTCTCTTGTTGGAGTGATCTACTACAAATATATAAGTTTGCAAATCTCAATCCATTTGGTTGTAAAAGCAAACAAACCATAAGGTTGGTTTTACCAGATCCTGAAGTCCCACAAATAAGTGCTCGTAAACTATCTGGCAGTAATGATCCATGTCGATTTACTTTCATATGTCCACAGTCCATTGAATTGGTCACTAGATTGCAAATAGGTAATTTTTCACTTTGCTTCTCTAAACGCATTTTTTTTTTTTTTAATTAGGGGAGGAGGATGCTATATAAATACGTTCAGCTCTAAATGATCTATCATAATGAGAAGGAAAACTGTTGGAAGAGGTCTTATAAATTCAGTGATCAACAAACTCCCATTCGAAGTGCATATACCTGGTTACAGATTTTGTGGTCCTGGAACTAAATTACAAGAAAGATTAAAACGTGGAGATAGAGGTATTAATCCCTTGGACGAAGCCTGTCGACTTCATGACATTGCATATTCACGGCATAACGATCTAGAGTCAAGGCATAAGGCTGACCTCATACTCGCTGACAAAGCTTGGCAAAGAACAAAAGCTAGGGACGCATCACTTGGTGAGAAAGCAGCAGCTTGGGCCGTGACGAACGCAATGAAAGCTAAAGTGAAATTAGGTGGGGGGAAGAAAAAGGTAAAAACTATAAGAGATGTTATAAGTGCAGCACGTGTAAATTCACCTTTATCAATCAGTAACGCGTCAAGGAAAGCTTTAAGAAAGGCGAAAAAGTATGTAGGAAAGTCGAAAGTAACAAAAATACCAAGAGTTCTACCAGTACCCAGATCTGGTGGTATTCTACCATTTCTGGTGCCTTTATTCGCTGGGCTTTCTGCGCTTGGAAGTTTAGCTGGTGGGGCGTCAGCTATAGCTAAGGCTGTTAAAGATACACAAGTTGCCAGGAACCGATTAGAAGAAATGAGAAGGCATAATAGAAAAATGGAGGCACAGCAAGTAGGTCAAGGACTTTATCTTAAACCTTACAAAAAAGGATATGGCCTGTTCTTTAAAAGAGATTGACTACTTCCTAATAGAGCACTAACAGATATAGAGTTGACGAAATTTGCTAAAGATATTCCACATTTTAGAGGTATATACATGCGTGATAGGTTGCCAAAGTTTCCTAAAACTGATGAATGTGCAATTGTAAATTTAGATTCTGTACACAACGCAGGAACTCATTGGGTTGCCTATATTAAAAAAAGAAATAGAGTCGATTACTTTGATCCGTTTGGCAATCTCAGACCACCATTGGAATTGTTATGTTACTTAAATGGTTGTGACATAATGTACAATAGAAAGAGATTTCAAGATTGCAATACACCTTACTGTGGACATTTATGTTTACAATTTCTATATAATAATGCATTTTAAAGAATAAAGGATTCAGTCATGTCTTATACGTTCACGTTAACTGGAACATCCAGCGTTCTTAGTGCTGATATTTTCCCCCCAATTAATTTATCGGATGTTAGTGTTGGTGGCTATAGTGTTGGATTACTTAGCTTTCAATCTTACAACTTCATACCCAACGTTACTGAAAATGTAAACAACAAATTTTATTATGGCAATGAAGTGATCAGTTTACCTACAGGTACCTATGAAGTTGATGCCATAGCAAATTATATAAGATCGCATATATCATCTCCAAATTCGATAAAACTGAAGGGCAACTTAAATACATTACAAACAGAATTGATGTGCACCAAACCTGTATATTTCAACAGAGAGCATTCCATTGGTCCATTATTAGGATTTACTAAACAACAGGTGTTAAAGGAAAAGGTTAAACATAAGTCCAATGATATCGTTAATATTCATAGCGTAAATACAATTGCTGTAAACTGCAATATAGCTTCAGGTTCATACAGAAATGGAAAACATGGACATACCATATATATTTTCCCCGACAGTCCCACCAGGTTATAAATTAGTTCAGGAGCCTCCTCCAGTCATTTACTTTCCAATAAACGTTGAGATAATTGACAATATTACGCTGTCTCTTACAGATCAAGATAACAATATAGTAGATTTTCGCAAGGAAGTAATTACTATTCGATTACATTTGAAGAAAAATGGGTATTGACTTTCGAAAGTATAAAAGCAACTACGTTAGAAGTAAACCATATAGTATTGAACGTACATCTCGTAGTGTGTTAACACCTTCAAACTTAGATTTCTTCAACAGCAGGTAGGGGTTTTAGTTAAGCAGAAATGGAAGAGATTTTAAATGTTAATGCTGGCGTGTCCTTCGAGGAAAGGATAACCGATTTTGAGTACCACACTCACCAACCTTATACGCAATCGCTGAACAATTCTGATGAAATTATCATTGCTGTGCAACAGCAGGACATCTACACCGTTCCTTCCCAGAGTTATCTCTAAATTCAAGGGCAACTGGTTAAAGAAGAGGCTACAACTATAGATCCAAGTGAATTGAGATTAGTAAGAAATGGATTTTTGTTTATGTTTGATGAAATCAAATATCAATTGAATGGTGTATTGATTGATCATGTGCGGAATCCTGGAACTGCTTGTACATTAAAAGGTTATGCATCTCTTAGCC